>SKCR01030045.1:0-91195 GCA_019454045.1 Zanthoxylum bungeanum
AACTTAGAAGTAGAATACTATTGGAAACATATGTTGCGAATATTTGATTAAATTATTGCACAAATCACTTCATTACAAGTGGCATAAGTAAGGGACTATTCCGAACCCAACGGTTTGAGCTCTTCCCTTACGAGGGGTGAGTGCGGCCAGAAACCATTTTCCCGGTTCACACCGGGTGGTGACTCCATGTTATTTCTCTGGTTTAGTCCCATGTGGGTCCGTACTCCCAACCAGGCCGCTAGCCTGGGACAACATCACCGATTTCTGTGTCCTACACACCATATGTCATAGATGATTGCTGACATTGAGCAGCTGGGACATATGGGCATTGTCTTCGAGGCTGAGACTTCAATAGATTTGATCTTACAGTCTCTCCCCGACACTTGGAGTGGGTTCATCATGAACTACAATATGATGAACCAAGACCAAACTCTTGGAGAGTTGATGTCCACACTGCGCGAAGCAGAAAAAGAGCTCCTAAAGGGTAAGAAGCGCGAGGCGCACTTCGCTTCAACATCTCAGACTCCGAGGGCTTGGCCCAAGGCGACTGGAGGTGTAAAGAACAAAAAGAAGAAGAAAGGCAAGGCCAAATCGTCAAAATCTTCGGGGAAGGGTAAGGAAAAATCCCAAGATGTATGTCTACAGTACGGGAAGCGGGGTCACTCGAAGTGTGACTGCCGCAAGTACAAGGCACACGTAAAGGAAATCAAAGTGGGCAAGGCACCGGCTTCAGGTATGTTTGTTATAGAAATAAACATGTCTACTACTAGTTTTAAAAATTGGATTTTTGATTCTGGTTGTGGTACTCATATATGTACTAATGTGCAGGATCTGCAGATTAGCATGAGACTGGCCTCAGGAGAGATTGACCTCCGCGTTGGAAATGGGACACGAGTCGCCGTTTTGGCCGTTGGCATTTTTGTTTTGGAAGTGCCATCGGGGCATGTACTTAAACTTACATACTGTTATTATTTACCTAGTTTGACTAGGAATATTATTTATGTATCTATGTTAGCCCAATGTGGGTATACTTTTGTATTTAGAAACACTGGGTGTTTTATGTATAAAAATGATATGGAGATTTGCACTGCTGATTTAAATAATGGTCTTTATATTTTGAATATAAATCAATCTCAAACATATAATGTAACAAACAAAAGGCTTAAATTAAGTAACAAAGATGAAACTTATATGTGGCATTGTCGTCTGGGACACATTAACAAGACTCGCATATCTACACTTTCGAAGAGTGGGTACTTGGAAGGATTTGATCCAAATTCATATGACGTCTGCGAATCTTGTTTGTTAGGCAAAATACCTAAAACACCTTTTAGCGGAAAGGGTGCACGTGCCACCGAACTGTTAGCCCTCGTTCATAGTGATGTATGTGGGCCCATGTCTAGCCAGGCTAGAGGTGGATATGAGTACTTTGTAACCTTTACAGATGATACATCGCGTTATGGTTATGTGTATCTTATGAGACACAAGTCGGAAACCTTTGAGAAATTCAAAGAATTTCGACACGAAGTAGAAAAATAGACCGGCAAAAGTATTAAGACATTACGGTCGGACCGTGGTGTCGAATATTTAAGCAATGAGTTTCTTGATTACTTGAAAGAATATGGTATTCTTTCACAGTGGACTCCTCCTGGAACACCACAATTAAACGGTGTGTCCGAACGGAGAAACCGAACTTTATTAGACATGGTAATGTCTATGATGAGTCGCACAGAGCTACCTATTTCCTTATGGGGATATGCATTGAACATTGCAATATTTATTTTGAATAAGGTTCCGTCAAAGTCTGTTCAACAGACTCTGTATGAAATACGGACAGGAAATAAACCATGTTTCTCATTTCTGAAAATTTGGTGATGCTGGATATACGTCAAACGTTTGGAAGGTACCAAACTAGAACCCAAATCGGATAAATGCCTATTTGTAGGATATCCTAGGGAAACCAAAGGATATTACTTCTATCACCCACAAGAGAACAAAGTATTTGTTGCTCTACATGCGGTTTTCCTGGAGAAGGAATTCATAAATGCAATGGTGAGTGAGAGGAAAGTAGAACTTGATGAAAATCAGAGTGATACTATTCCTGGCACATAATCCTTAACGGAACATGAACAGTTCATCAGGGATGAAACTGTACCATAATCTTTGAATACACAAGAACTGCGTAGGTCAGAGAAAGTCAGAAAACAACCTGAGCGGTATGGGTTTCTGATCTCACCTCATGTGGATATCAATCTTATTGAGGAAGACGAACCGGCTACGTATAAGGAAGCGATACAAGGTATCGACTCCGGTTTATGGCAAGATGCCATGAATTCGGAAATGGATTCCATGTACACCAACCAAGTTTGGACACTGGTTGATGTACTAGAAGGCGTAAAGCCTATTGGTTGTAAATGGGTCTTCAAGAAGAAGACCGACATGGATGGCAACGTACAAACATACAAAGCTAGGCCTGTAGCGAAAGGGTATCGTCAATGACATGGTGTCGATTACGACGAAACTTTTTCACCTGTTGACATGATTAAATCCATTCGGATTATGCTTGCTATTCCTGCATATTTCGATTACGAGATATGGCAGATGGACGTCAAAACCGCTTTCCTTAACAGAAACCTTTTGGAGGATGTTTATATGCAACAACCTGACGATTTTGTCGTATCAAGACTTGCAAACAAGGTTTGTAAGTTAAATCGATCCATTTATGGATTGAAGCAAGCATCGCGTTCTTGGAACCAACGTTTTCATGAGATCATAAAAGAATATGATTTCATTCAAAACGAGGATGATTCTTGTATATATAAGAAGGTTAGTGGGAGCGCATTGACATTCATTGTCCTTTACGTTGATGATGTGTTACTTATTGGCAATGACATTCCCATGTTAACATCGGTGAAAGCTTGGCTTTCATTAAAATTCTCTATGAAGGATCTGGGAGAAGCAACCTTTATTCTAGGAATAAAGATCTACCGGGATAGATCTAGAAAGCTACTTGGACTCTCCCAGAGCACGTATATTGACAAAGTGTTGAAGAGATTCAACATGGATCAGTCCAAGAGGGGACTGTTGCCAGTGTCACATGGCGTCACTCTATCTAAGGACATGTGTCCTAGAACTCAAGATGAGAGAGACAACATGAGTCAGATCCCGTTCACCTCGACAGTCGGATCGATCATGTATGCCATGATATGTACGCGACCTGATGTCTTGTATGCTTTGAGCATGTGTAGTCGCTATCAGGCCGATCCAGGTGATGGTCACTGGATGGTGGTTAAAAATATCCTTAAGTATCTTAGACGAACTAAGGATGCTTTCTTAATCTATGGAGATGGAGAACTTGAGGTAACTGGGTATACCGATGCAAGTTTCCAAACCGATAAAGACGACTGCAAGTCACAATCCGGGTACATATTTTGTTTGAATAACGGAGCAGTAAGCTGGAAATCTTTCAAGCAAGAGACTGTTGCTGATTCAACAACAGAAGCGGAGTATATTGCTGCAGCTGAAGCAGCAAAAGAGGCAGTTTGGATCCGTAAATTCCTAATTGGATTAGGAGTAGTTCCGTTAGCAGCTAAACCCGTTCCATTGTACTGTGACAATAACGGGGCTATAGCGCAGGCTAAGGAACCGCAGTCTCATCAACGATCCAAACATGTTCTTTGAAGTTTCCATATGATTCGTGAGATCATACATCGTGGCGATGTGAAGATCGAGAAGGTCGCATCAGAGGACAATATTGCAGATCCGCTGACGAAAGCTATTCCTCAGCAAAAGTTTGAGCGACATGTACATAGTCCAGGTGTTAGATGCTTGAGTGACTGGCTATAGGCCAAGTGGGAGATTTTTGGACAATTATGACCTATAGCGTCACTATTTAAAAAAGACATTGTGGTTTTTGGATAAATTAACTATGTGACAATGGAAATTGCATTTTATCATTTTGTAATTTGATTACTTAAATATGTAAATGATAAAAGTCCTTATGATTAGTTCCAGATTATTAAATAAGAGACAATATCAATCCATAAAGGTTTAATCATTAAATATCCCTACTCGTAGTATTATCGAGATTGGACATCGATAATGCGAAATAGACTAGTATTGCACTTGTGCGTGTTATGGAAGCGTAACAACATAGTTCTCATATATTTAAGTATTAGATACTTATGAAAGTGTGATATGAGGTTGTGTTTACCGATGGTACGGAAACAGCTTCGCTTTAGATAGACCCTTCGGAATCCCATTGGTAGTATGACTATGTGTCTATGGGAATCCGCATCAGGGTAGGTGTATTTGGTCTTAACCTGAGACTTGCATCGCTAGTACTTGCGACTATCAATACGATTTGGTTTTTGTCATCCAGGACTTTAACATGTTCTGTGTACGCCTCTTCTGGGTTTATTGAGAATCGTAGTGTATTGGGTGTGATGTGAAGACGGAAGTATCACTTCAGTCATATGGAGATGATGATCACGCAGAGATACAGAACTGGTACTCAAATGGGTTGCAACCATCTGGATAATATGACAAGGTTATGATTATCTGATTAAAGAGACTAGTTGCTTGTGATCCGATATATGCTTCCTACGGGGTAGACACTATTCAAACCCCAGGCCTTGCATGTGACATCAGATACTGGATCGCAATACGAAATACTATGTATACTACGCCTGACATAGATTATATATTCCTTTAAGAATATTTCTGGAGAATTGGGTAGGCACGGTGCTTTGTTAGAAGCCAACCATGTCTCTTAAATCGGTAAAAAACGTGGTACGAGGTACGCAAGTGTTTGGATAGTCTGACGACCAGATTTACTACCAACATATCCGGGGATCTCATGGGTCGCTTCCCGAAGATTCACCGATGATGTATGATTCGAACATAATTAATCTAGGATTAATTGCGGAGAGATTTTATCTGAGATAAAATACTATTTGAAGAGAGAGAACGATTAATTTGGAATTAATCGATAAAATAATATATTCGATATATTAAATGAAATTAGATTTCATAACGGAATTAAAATTAGATTTGAATTCGGGCGAACGAATTAATTTAGAATTAATTCACGAGCGACATGAATAGTAATTTTGCTAGACATAATTATTTAATTAAATTTGATTTAATTACGTCGCAACGAAAAATTCATTAATTTGGAATTAACGAACCCAAGCCCGGAATGTGTTCGAGGGTCCACTCGGATTTTGAATTAAGTTGGGCCCACATGTCACATCACAAGTCAAATAACATGTCACTTCACTTGTTATTCACTTCACTTTTTGGTGATGTAAGTTAGTGAAGATTTTGGTGATGACTTTTACTACACTCAAGCTTGATTTGGTGTTGAGATTTACCAAACATTTGGTATATCAAATATAGATTTTTTGAAAATCAAAATACAACACAACAAATCATCTTTCACTTTCTCTCTCTCAAAAATGTTTTTCTCTCTCTCTCTTATGCTCCCATTGCCGAGAGCAACAAGGAGGTATTAGGGGATTTTTGTTGCAATTTTCTCCATTGCTAGCACATCAAAGAATCATATAAGGTGATAGGGAAACCATTCCCATGAGCTTGGAATCTCAAATCTCAAAGCTTGGAGCTTGGATTCATCAATCAAAGAGGAGCTTGGAGGATATTCTCAAAGCAAATTTTGTTTACAACGCATCATACAATCGTTCTTTGTAAATATGTTTCCGTCATTCTTACTTTTTGTATTCACATAATTCATGCTATATATGATCTTGGGATGACCTTATAAACCCAACATTTACCATATAAAAAGAGATGTATTATAATAGAAACTGTTTATTTTATTCATAATAAAATATTACATAAGTATTTACAGGGAAATACATAATAAAATTGGCACTCAGAGCACCAACCCTAACACCCTAGACATCAAATAGCTCAAGCATTGCTTCATTTCTATGATGAAAACTTAACCAGGAAGAAACTTCAACAGTTCTTGAGGATAGTTAACTATCTCAATGAATTTATTCCTTGTGTTACCATACACACCTGCCAACTGTCCAAACTATTGAAAACGAATGTCGCTCCATTCGGTATTCTCCAGACAAAAGTTGTTCAAGAGTTGCAAAAGATAACACAAGGTCTTCCACCATTGAAAATTACCAATGATGGCTAACGCATCCTTCAAACAAATACTAGTGATGAATACTATGGGGCCATCCTCCTCGAATCATCAGGTGGAATGGAATACTTATGTGATCATGCGAGTGTTCAATTCAAATATGCCGAGAAGCATTATCATTCCGTATACAAAGAGACTTTAGCAGTCAAATATCGCATCAAGAAATTTGAGTTTCATCTAATAGGTCATCATTTTCCAGTAAAAGTAGACAGCTCATCATTTCTTAGAATCCTTGACTTCAAAAAAATCCTTGCTAGAAAAATAATTGTTGAGAATGAAATAATGGTTCTCTAAATATGATTTCTTTGTAAAGCATATAAAATGAGACCATAACCTAATCCCTGGCCTGTTAACCAGACCTCATCAAACTAAACTGATAACTCAAACAGCCTCTATCCCTTTAATCCTCATAGAATCTTAATCCTCGCAACTTCAGACAGTTCTATCCCATTAATGCTTTTCAACTACCACATCAATCACTCAATCAATCAATCAAATTGTCACATCACTCAAAGTGACATGTGATTTGACGCTTGATGTGACTAGCAATTTGACGCTTCATGTGACTTGCGTGCCGCATTCGAATTCGAATGCAAATGTGCTCGCAAACACACTCGGGCTCGGGTTCGCTAATTTCGAATTAACGAATTTTCTGTTGCGACGTAATTAAATGATTATGCCTAGCGAAATCACTATTCACGTCGCTAACGAATTAATTCTAAATTAACTCATTCGCTCGAATTAAAATCTAATTTCAATTCCGCGTCGAAATCCAATTTCGTATAATATATCAAATATATTATTTTATCGATTAATTCCAAATTAATCGTTCTCTCTCTTTAATTAATATTTTATCACAGATAAAATATCTCCGTAATTAATCCCAGATTAATTTTCTCTCTCATCAAATTAATCCCATATTAATTAAAGTGCGAGTCATACATCATCGGTGAATCTTCGGGAAGCGACCCATGAGATCCCCAGATATGTTGGCAGTAAATACGGTCGTCGGACTATCCGAACACGTAAGTACCTAGTACTACGTTTATACCGATTTACAAGACAATGTTGGCTTCTAGCAAAGCGCCATGCCTACCCAATTCTCCAGAAATATCCTTATAGGAATATGTGATATATATCAGGCGTAGTATACGTAGTATTGTGTATGTCGATCCAGTATCAGATGACCACGTGCTAGGCCTGGGGCTGGAATTGTGTCTGCCCCATACGAATCACATATCGGATGTCTGGTAACTAGTCTCCATAATCGGATATACATGACCTAGTCATAATATCCCGATAGCTCGAGCATTTAAGAGAACAAGTTCGGTATCCTACGCGATCATCATCTCCACTATGACTGGAGTGATACTTCCATCTTGACATCACACTACGATTCTCAATATACCCAGAATAGGCGTACACAGAACCTATTAAAGCCCTGGACGACCGCAACCAAAGTATATTGATTGTCGTAAGTATTAGCGGTGCAAGTCTCAGGTTAAGACCAAATTACACCTACCCTGATTTCGGACTTCCATAGACACATAGTCATACTACCAATGGAATTCCGAGGGGGTCTATCCAGAGCGAAGCTGTTTCCCGTACCATCGGTAAAACACAACCTCATATTACACTTGCATGAGTATCCTATACCTAAATATATGAGAACTATGCCGTTGTGGCCTCACAACGCGCACAAGTGCAATACTAGTCTTTTACATATTTATCGATGTCAAATCTCGATAATGCTCTAACTAGGGATATTTAATGATTTATCCTTCGTGGACTGATACTGTCTCATATCATTCTCAATCCAGGAACAAATCACAGGGACCTCCTATCATTTATATATCTTGGTGATCTAATCACAATTGATAATAGTGTAATCTCCTTTGTCACAAAGTTAATTTGTACAACAAAACCATGATCTGTACAAATAGTGACGCTATGGGTCATAATTGTCCAACAAAGTAAAGTTATGATCATGCATTATGTTAGCAGAGTCTGTACATGTAAAAGATAAAGTGTCCATGAATAGAATTGTAAAAAGAATCATTATTGAGTACACAAACCATAATTATCAAGTTACATTTCATGTTATTATTTTCGGCCAATGGTAACATGCATGAGTTTATGTTCCAGATAGAGTATTAATGTTGTGCTTAGTCAGAGCCTCAGGGGAATAGGACGATCTATTCCCTACCGGTGGCGTCCCCAGATTATGGATGTTATAAGGATGGTATCAGAACATGGTCTAGGGAGTCAGTGACTATAGTGGGCAGAGTGCTGGGGTCTGGTATACGCAGTATATCCGGGATACTCGTATGCAATGCACTACCTCTCTAGTATCCGATCCTCAAGTACGTCCTCAAGATCCATAGATAGGTTAGTAAGCTTTCCCATACTATTCAAATAGTATTCCTTGCGAGAACAACTATACTCTAGACCCAAGTTGAGAATTTCCATGTAGCTATCCTGGCCTATCACCAGGAATTCAGAACAAGTTAGGAAACTAAATAGTAAAGATCTAAGAAATGTTACCATAGGGAGTGGGAAGATAAGTCTATAAGAAAAGTAAAAGAGGATGTACAGATGATCATAGTAGCCAGATAATAGGCAAATCAGAGACACAGAGTTAGATAGTAAAAGTTAACGCCAGAACTTGTAGTAAAGAAGAACATAGTTGTAAGAGGGACGCAGAAGTAATAAGGAAATTCAGCACATTCAGGCACAAAGATAACATAACGAGGAGATAGTAGCGTGGAAAATTGATAATAGTTGTAGGACCCCAAGACATGGAGTAGTCGTCCAGGTTCCTGTAGAACGAATGACGACCATTTTTTCTAGAAACCTGGATTCTAATAAGCATATTGATACTCAACCAGATCATAACCGAGTTTAGGTGTAAAATAGAAATGCGTGTCTACAAATCCTTAGGATTATATTTGCTCACCCCTAAACTTAGAGCCCAGTAAATAAAAGAACCAGTAAAGTAGAGCAATGGATAGATTAGATGAATAGCGAGATGGCCAGACTGTCAAATCGATAAGACCAAATGAAATATAGATAAGAAGCATGAGATAAATAGTACGAAACCACAGTAAGATGAGCTAAGTCTGGAAGCTACCGTTGAAATAAGGAACCCTTAAAGAAGAAACGACTTAGAGGTACGAAGACACTAGGGAGAACGACTCTCAGGAATATAATGAACAACTTATAAATAGTCTCATGGTATTGAGAAGGAAAGACTAGGTAAGAGTAACACCCAAACCAAGAAACTTAGTAAAGATGTCTTAAGCAATCAAGTTATTGGAGTTTCCAGGGAAATAAAGATATAAGGAGTTCAAGAAACTAGGATGAGTATGAAATTCAAGTAATAGAGCAAAACTTGGTAAGAAAGAATAACAGAAAGAGTACGGTAGGAGTTTGAGAGAGTATGAACCTTACGGAGGTTCACAATAAGAGGTGGTATCATCGATAGTTGGAAAATGAACTAGTAGTAAAGTTGAAACATGAAATTTAGATAGTTTCTAGTAGTAGTACCCTGGTGGGGAAGCAAATACCATACATGTAAACAACATAGTCATAAGCTTAGAGATGAGCAACATAAGCAACTACAACACGTATAATTAGTGAGAACACCACCACCGAAAGACTCTAGGACAATCCCCACCCTCTCAACCCTCGTTAAATAGTAGCAGAGATAGACCTTGAGTGCTGCCTTAAGATACTCCCAGAAACAAGTGAAAGTATAATGATAAAAGATCGAAATATAAAACTTTTAGATACAATACCAGAACATAATAGAAAAGGAAATAACTTTAAGTGAGAGATCTGGAAGAGAAGTTATTATATAAAGCAATGAAGAAATTGTTGGACAATTATGACCCATAGCGTCACTATTTGTATAGATAATGGTGTTGTTGTACAAATTAACTTTGTGACAAAAGAGATTGCACTCTTATCATTTGTGATTAGATCACCTAGATGTATAAATGATGAGAGGTCCCTATGATTTGTTCCTGGACGGAGAATGATATGAGACAGTATCAGTCCACGAAGGATAAATCATTAAATATCCCTAGTTAGAGTATTATCGAGATTGGACATCGATAATGCGTAAAAGACTAGTATTACACTTGTGCGCGTTGTGAGGGCACACCATCATAGTTCTCATATATTTGGGTATATGATACTCATGCAAGTGTAATAAGAGGTTGGTGTTTTACCGATGGTACGGGAAACAGCTTCGCTCTGGATAGACCCCCTCGAAATTACATTGGTAGTATGACTATATGTCTATGGAAGTCCGAAATCAGGGTAGGTGTATTTAGTCTTAACCTGAGACTTGCACCGCTAATACTTGCGACAATCAATATACTTTGGTTTCGATCGTCCAGGGCTTTAACAGGTTCTGTGTATGCCAATGCTGGGTATATTGAGAATCGTAGTGTGTTGGGTGTGATGTCAAGACGGAAGTGTCACTCCAGTCATATGGAGATGATGGTCACGTAGGATACGGGACTGGTTCTCTTAAATGCTGCAGCTATAGGGATAAAATGACAAGGTCAGGTTTATCCGATTATAGAGACTAGTCACCACACATCGGACATGTGCTTCGTACGGGGCAGACACAATTCACGTGATCATTCGATACTGGACAAAAATACGCAATACTACGGTATACTACTTGATACAGATCTTTTATTCCTGTAAGGATGTTTCCAGATAATTGGGTAGGCATGGCCTTTGCTAGAGGCCAACCTTGTCTTGTAAATCGGTATAAACGTAGAACGAGGTACTTACATGTTCGGATAGTTAGTCCGACGACCGAATTTACTGCCAACATATCCGGGGATCTCATGGGTCGCTTCCCAAGATTCACCGATGACGTATAACTCGCACTCTAAATTAATATGGGATTAATTAGAAGAAAGAGAAAATTAATCTGGGATTAATTGCGGAGATATTTTATCTGGGATAAAATACCATTTAAAGAGAGATAAAGATTAATTTGGAATTAATCGATAAATTAATATATTTGATATATTAAACGAAATTAGATTTCGACGCGGAATTAAAATTAGATTTTAATTCGGGCGAACGAATTAATTTAGAATTAATTCGTTAGTGACGTGAATAGTGATTTCTTTAGGCGTAATCATTTAATTACGACGCAACGGAAAATTCATTAATTTGGAATTAGCGAACCCGAGCCCGAGATTATTTACGAGCGCATTCGCATTTCGAAATCGAGTGTGGCACGCAAGTTAAATCAAGCGTCAAATCGCTAGTCGCATCAAGCGTCAAATCACTTGTCACTTTGAGTGATGTGACTTGACAAGTTGTGATTGATGTAATTGAGTGATTGAGTGATGTGAGTGGTTTGGCTTTAATGGTTTGACTTGTAAAAGCCAAATTCAAATGAAATGCATTTGAAATTCACTCTTGTGTATAAGATACACAAATTTGGATCACATTTGACAACTCTCTCTCTCCCATTTATTTCTTCTTATTCACGCCCATGGAGGGGCAAAAACCTTCTATTTTTGTGTGAACTGCCATGAGCAGTGAGGGAAGCAAGAGTGGATTTTGTGGCAAAATCACAAGTGCTAGCACACTTACGAGACATGCGAAGGTGATATGGAAGTCCACCCATGAGCCGGGAACCATTTGACGAAGCTTGGAGCTTGACGAAGGACCAAATTGGAGGCCAAACCAGTGAAGAAAACTGCTCACTGCCGAGCAGTGAAAGAGGAGCAGAATTTCATTTTGTTCGTCTCCGCGTCGCTCAACCGATCGATGTGAGTATTCTGCAACTTCTTCGATGTGTATTCGCACTTGATTCATGCTTATTATTGATCTTGGGACCTTAATAGAAACCAACAATGGCATCTAGAGCAAGGTTTGAGCATGAAAAAGTTTAGGGTTAAAATTTGGGTAAATTGATTTTGAGCATGAATTTGTGAAATTAGATGAATGAATATGCTTAAATGTGTTTGAATTGAAGTTTGATTGGATCAATTTCATGAAATTGGATTGGATCAATTTTTCCCCCCAAATTTGGTGTTGGCAGAATGCCTTAGCCCTATTTTGTCTTGGATTTTTTTGATTTTTAATTCATTGGATGAGTTAGAATCAATTAGGATGTTGATTTAATGTCGATTGTGGGATTAATTGGATTGAAACCAAATCGGATATAAAATTCCCTCCTTGACCGAGACATGTAGCATGTAAAATTGGGTTTGATTTTAATTAAATTGTGTTGGACATGATTAATGTTAATGAGCATGATTAGTTATGTTAATTGATGTTTTAGAAATGTTAATTGGATAATTAATCATGTTATACACTTTATGTAATTAAATTGTGAAATTGGGTTTTGTGATTTAATTGTAATTGGGCCATAAAATTGGATTTGGGCCTTTAATGTTGTAATTGGGCTTGTTGGGCTTTGTTGTACAAAGTTGGGTTAAGGCAAATTGGAATGGATCCAATTGGGCCTAAAACCGCATCCATAAAGCCCATATACGACTTAATGGACCTTTAAAGTTTAATTGGGCCTAATGGGCCAAGATTGATTTTGGGCTTATGGGGTAACTCCCGGATTGGATTTTGGTTATTCGGTTTGACCCGAGTTGACCAAAAGTCCACGCCTTAAGAAATTAATTAAAAGCCCATTGGACTTTAATTAAATTGACGTTGGACGTTAATCAGGCTTTGAGACCCGTAGCGATTAAATTTGGAATTTAAGTCGTAATGGTTCGTTAAATAAAGTGTAGAATTTAATTTGGAATTAAATAGTGAATTAGAATTGAATGCATATTAAATTGGATTTAATGATGTAGTTTAATTTAATTCGAGAATTGTACTTTGAGTACTTATTCGCAAAAACGAGTTTGACTCGAACAAAATCAAATCGTTGTTTGAACATTGGATGATCACTAATTATCAGATTAATTAATTTGATTAGATTGATTGATAACATGCTTGTGTGAATACATGGTTGCGATGCATGAATAATGTATATCGGATGGATATCAGATGGGTGGGGCAATTTTAGAAATTGTTGTAATAAATTTGATTTATTAATTGGACCTGCGTGTCCAGCCTTATTACCTCTCTATTCTTTTTATTCTCTTCTCACATATTACCCTCAATGTAAATGAGGTTTCTTTAGAAGTGTAGTGTAACGGGTAGAAGTAATACATGTGCTAGCGGAAGAGAGAAAGGGAGAGATTTGATCTAGGATCAATGTGTAAAGTATCCATCTGCATATCATTATTACTTTATTTATACGCGCTTTATTATGTGTTTAGAATGCATGTTTAAGGGTGTATGATGATGAGACCTTAACGAAGATAATAATTTGGTTGCCAATTTGCACTCGAAAAACCCTCGCAAAATATTAAACGTTTTTCCTTCCATTGAGTGATTCTCACTCAAGATCCGAGACTGGCATTGGCTTGTTGGCCAAAGTCAAGGCCTTTGTCCGTCGAGGATGTGTTTGAATCATGAGAGCTTTGTTCCATATCAGTGTCTTGTCCAAGTTGTGGTTTGTTGGCCAAAGTCAAGACCACTTCTTGTCCATCGACATTGATTACGAAGCTTTCCATGGTCAATGGGTCGCGTTTGACTGGGATCGCTAAGTTTGTTGTGCCAAAGCCAAGGCTTAGTTGATTCAGAGGAAAAAGGTTAGGTAATACATTGGATGTGTTGATGGTGTTTTCAGGCACTATAACATTTAAGACAGCACTATAACATTTAAGTCGGTTCTGATGATCTCCACTAGCCAGGAAATTACCCTTCTGTCCTCGTCGTTGTAGGCATTGCATTTTTCATAACACCCGATGAGGAGTCTTATATGGAGACAACTCCCTCTTATTCATGAAAGCCGCGGGAAAAGAACGTTGGAAGGGTAAAGTTGGAAAATATAATTTTTGATGGATTTACCCGAGTTGTTTCGCTTCGGTTGCTTGTTATACCTCCGTTTCTAAGCTCACCTTAGGCCCAAAACTCCCATAGACCACATACCTAACCCAACCAAGCCCAAATACCCAAGTCAACCCAAGTCAACCCAAGTCAAACCAAGTCAAACCAAACCTATGCCCATTGGACATGATTCACGCCCATTGCCCTCTATTTAGGTAATTGCACATTAATCACATGTTTAAATCTTGTTTAATCCTTACCTAAATAAAAGAAATCAATAAAATCATTACCAAATCGAATCCAATCCCAAATCCTAATTAGGAGATGCATTCCTTATTAGAAACCAATTAGGAGATTCCTTCCTAATCTAAAAAGGAAAGCCTTTTCCCTTTGTCTATAAAAAGAGACCTTTGCCCCCATACACAACCCTAGCTCAGACACATCCCTCAAGCAACTTGTGAAGCCCTCTTTGCACGTCCAAAAACCCCTCCAAGAACCCTCATTGCCGCATCCCAGAAGAAAAATCCATCCCAAGGCCGCATATCACCATCCACCACCCTTCACCAAGACAACTCACGACCAAGCCCTTTTCTTAGCCCTCCTTAGCCGACTTCCAGCCACCATTCATAGCCCTAAAACACCCTAAAATAAACATTATTTCCAGTCCTGAAGTGCCGCAAAAAGACTCCCCAAAGCAGCGCCAAAAACAGCCCCTGAAAACGCCCCACTGCACAATTTCGTCCCTTGTTCTGGTCAGTATTTGTTGCGACTTTAGCCTCCCAAACAGTCCTAAAATCATCTAGAAACCATCCCAAAAATCCCCAAAAAGTTTCCCCAAGAAATCTTTACAAACGCACCTCCCGAGACCACCAAAATTACCCAAAACAGTCCACTAAACGCCCGAACCAGTGACCTGAAACGCAGCGATCAAACGGCGGTGAAACGGAGATAAAACAGCAGCCCAAGCATCAAAACAACAAGGGAAAACAGTGAGCAAACAATTTGGAAAGGTTTCGGATCATTCGCCCTTCCAACGGACTTGGAACGCGCTTCCAAAGATCGACAAAAGAGGTTAGACCTGAGGGTACCTTTTACCTATCTTCTTTATTCTTTATTTTATTTTACTTTGATATATAATTGCATGAGAGTCGTTTGAGGCATGATTTGATTGTTGGATGTGCGGGACATGTGTTCCTTTTGTGGTATATAGGATGGAAACTCGGACGTAAATTCCGTAGCCGAATCCGAATGGACGGTAGTGCGGTTTGTACTCGGGATACAACGCCACGTACCACTTAGGAGACATATGTTTTGTCCCATCCAAACTTGTATTTGAGCATGTTATAGTCTTTAGGTTATTTGTTTATTATTTGAAGCATGGTTAATTTAGTTTGTTATTTGTTCGTTAAAGCATGTTTAGGTTGTTCACTATGCATGTTCTTAGTTTATGATGCGTTTGGGTAATGATTCGTACATGTTGATTTAATGGTTTAATATACTTGTTGTGTTACATTGCGTGGAATTATTTGGATGAAAGCATGTTAGATCTAAGTACCCTTGAGCATGATTATTGGATAGATGCGGTTGATTTAGTGCACAAATTATATCATCACAATGACATAAGTAAGGGACCATTCCGAACCCAACGTTTGAGGTCTTCCCTTGCGAGGGGTGAGTGCGGCCTTAAACCTTTGTCCCGGTTCACACCGGGTGGCGACTCCATGTTATTTCGTATTCTCAAAAAGGCCGCGAGCCTAGAACAACGTCGCCCAGGTTCTGTTGTCTACAGTCTGGCGACTCCACTGGGGATTTTAGAGAATCGGCCTCGAAATCATGTCTTGTGATGTGTATAATTTTTGTATTAGTTGACCATTTCTATAGTGGGTTGAGGGGGTTAATCAAAGGCTTTGTTGAAGCTAGGTGATGGTTGGGTGTCTTCCTTCACTCACTACCCTTCGGGGAAAAGCTGTGAAGGCACCTAGATAAATCATTACTTGTAGCTCGTTGTGACATGCTAGTTTGGAGGACTCGTTGTTTATTCCTGAACACCAAGCGATAAGAGCCTAAGGGGCTTGGGTACTTAAGAGAGCCTCGCTCCACCTTCCCTCTGGGGAATCTACAACGGGAAATCCATTCGATAGTTAGTCACACACTGTAACTCGTTGGCACGTACCGTAAGGTATAAAAAAGGTGCACTCACTTGGTCGCTTGAACCCTTGAGTGGGGAGTCCTAGTCGTGGGTAATCCTTCGTCAAACGAGAGCCTTTGTCCGCGCCCCGTGAACCCACTTGTGAAACTTAGCCTTGAAAGAACCAGTAGTTATTTATTTTATGTTTGTGTGTTGGACCGCCGTTATTTGGATCCAGTTGGACCTTTTGTCAAAAGATGTGAACTTGTTGGGCCATTTAAACTGGGGCAAGTTTGTGTCCTTTGACAGTTGGGCCAAAAGCTTCTAAAATGCCGGTGGGCCACTTTGTGAATGGGCCTTTTATCATTTGAAGTTATTTAGCCGTATCATTGCAAAGTGTAAACCTGTTGGGCCTTTTCAACTGGGACAAGTTTGCACCGCGCGATGGTGTGATTAAATACTTTAAAATGATAATGGGCCAAGTAGTTTAAAGTTTCTTTTTTTTATCTATTACATGCATCGCATACATCTCATGCATCTCATGCATACATGCATCATGTTAACCCTTGTGTCTTAAAAGCCATCATGGATACCCGTTGGGTTAGAAAAAAAGAAGTCAGAGCATTCCTTGGGAAAATCCAGTATATCAGTCGGTTCATTGCAAAGTTGACGTCAGTGTGTGAACCTATCTTCAAGTTGTTGAGGAAAGATCAGCCGGTAAAGTGGAACGAACAGTGTCAGGAAGCATTTGACAGAATAAGGGAATATTTGGTGAAACCTCCCGTCTTGAGACCTCCGAAACAGGGCAGACCTTTGGTGCTTTATTTGGCTATTGAACCCGAAGCGCTGGGGGCGATGATGGTACAAGCCGATGAGACAGGAGTAGAGCACGCCATCTACTACCTCAGTAAGAAGCTGCTTCCGTACGAAGCCCGCTATCAGGAAGTAGAGAAGATTTGTCTAGCAGTAGTATGGGTGTCCAGGAAATTACGCCACTATTTCCAGTCTTACAAGATCCAGTAGTCGCAAAGGAGAATCCTTTGAAGTATTTACATTCGTTGCCTCGCTAGTTGGAAAGTTGGGCAGATGGTTAGTACTGTTGACTGAATTTGACATCGAGTACCTCACTTCAAGGTAATCAAAGGGCGATCCGTGGCACCTTGCAACCTGTTGATGGGGATCAGTACAAGTTTGAATTCCCCGACGAAGAAATCCAAGCTATAGCAGTCCAAGGATGGAAGATGTATTTTGACGGAGCAGTGAACTGCAAAGGAGCCGGAATCGGTATTGTAATAGTAACCCCTGGGGGAGAGACTTTGCCTATGGCCAAGAGGTTGACGTTCAGGGTAACTAACAATACGGCTGAGTATGAAGCATGTGCATTCGGCTTGACTGCATTAATAGCCTTGAGAGCTACGAACGTAGATGTTTACGGAGATTCAATGTTGGTGATCCGACAGATGCAAGGAGAATGGGAGTTAAGAGAAGAACGGTTGAAGCCATACTTATTCCACCTCAGAAACCTAGCACATGTTATCCCTAACTGCAAATTTCAGCACTTGCCTCGGGAAGAGAATCAGATGGCAGATGCATTGGCAACACTGGCTGCGACTTTAGAAAATCCAGAGAAGTTGGTGATGAGACCGCTTGTGTTGACAACCGCAAGTAGGCCAGCCTATGAGATTGAAAGAATACTGGAAGTAGAGGTCAACGAGGTGAGGTCACGTGGAAAGCCTTGGTATTATGACATACAGAGGTACTTGGAGCACGGAGAATTCCCAGAGGAAGCAAGCAGAAAGGACCGAGTGGCTATTCAGAAGTTAGCTTCTCAGTATGTGAGTTTGAAAGGAGAACTCTACAAGAGGCAGGCAAATGGAATTCAGCTGAAATGCTTGAACAGAGAAGAAGCTCAGAAGGTAATGGACGAGGTACATGCCGGAGTATGTGGGCCACACATGAATGGACTGAACTTGTCTCGCAAGATTGTGAGGCAAGGTTTCTATTGGTCGACCATGGAAGCTGATTGCGCAAGACTGGTAAAGCACTGTCATGACTGCCAAGCACATGGCAACTTGAATCATCTGCCGCACACAGAATTGCATGGGCTGTCAGAGCCATGCCCTTCTCGGCATGGGGGATTGACATGATCGGGGAATCCGACCGAATGCCTCGAATGGGCACCGCTTCATAGTGGTGGCAGTTGACTATTTCTCGAAGTGGGTAGAAGCTGAGTCTTTCCGCAATGTGACAGCAAAGCAGATGGCAAAGTTCATTGCACGGAATCTCATTTGCCGGTATGGTATGCCGCACCATGTGGTCACGGATAA
The DNA here is from genome assembly GCA_019454045.1 of Zanthoxylum bungeanum. Lineage (NCBI taxonomy): Eukaryota > Viridiplantae > Streptophyta > Magnoliopsida > Sapindales > Rutaceae > Zanthoxylum > Zanthoxylum bungeanum. The sequence goes on from SKCR01030045.1 coordinate 18,566, forward strand.
TGGAGTCCAGTTTCAAGGAGAGACCAAGCGATGTTACAGAGGTCTGGGATAGGTCATCACAAGTCCTCACCATACAGGCCGCAGGCTAATGGGGCAGTCGAGGCGGCCAACAAGACAATAAAGACGATCTTAGCAAAGATGACTGAGAACTACAAAGACTGGGCTGATAAGCTGCTATTTGCTCTGTGGGGATACAGAACATCTGTGAGAACGGCAACAGGAGCTACGCCGTATTCCTTGGTCTACGGAATGGAAGCGGCACTGCCGATAGAAATGGAGATACAGTCCATGCGGGTACTCGCAGAAGCAGAACTGCCAGAACAGAATGGACCTCGCAAAGGTTTGAACAGTTGACATTGATGGATGAGAAGAGGATGAACTCCTTGCATCACATGCAGATATATCAGAAGAGGTTGGCCCGAGCATTTAATAAGAAGGTGCGTCCTACCAAGATCAAGAAAGGTGATCTGGTACTTAAGCAGTCGAAGCCATCGACGACAGACCCAAGAGGGAAGTTCAGACCAAATGGGAGGGCCCTACATTGTTCAGAAGGTAATGGGAAATGGAGCAGTAAGACTGTCAGACTTGGAAGGAAATGAGTTCACTGAGCCCATCAATGTTGACAGATTGAAGCTGTATTTTGCCTGAGGGGCACAAGACTGGATGGTCACCTGCAGAAGACCTAACCCAACAGGATAAAGAAAAATCATGCATCCATGCATACATATAACCCATTACTGCATTCTTTTTGTTTTCGTGTTTTTGTGTTTTTGTATTCACAGGTTTCGAAGACAGAAAAGTGAAAGCGGCGGAGATGATTCAACCAGAAGCAGCGAAAGCACTGTATTGAGTTTGGGTAGAAATCCCGGGGCTGAGGTCCACATTAGTGTTAAGGTTCAGATGGTGAATAGGGTTGAGGCCCGCTTTCAGTTTGAGTTTGTGTTATTGGGGTGGATCCCGGGGGCAAAGCCCACAGTGTCGGTAGCAGAAAGGAAAGGAAGAATTCCTTTGAGTGAGTGAGTGAGTTGCAAAAAAAAAAAAAAAAAAAAAAAAAGAGAAGAAGTCTTTGGTAATTGATATATGTCCGGTGATGACATTGTGTGCTATAGGTAGAAGCCTTAGAAACAACGAGTGCTGGAAGTGTTCTTCGCCGGTATGCTGAATAGATTGATCTCGACTAGACTCATAAAGCACCTAAATACGGGATCTCAACAATGGAAGCCTGAGTGGTTGATGAGATGACTAGCTGAAGAGACAGAGGGTCGGTGAATGACCGTTTGCCTGGAGGTCCACCCTGGATTACAGACGCTATGATACATGATATGGTCAGAAATAACAGAAATGTCTCTGCAAGAAAAGAAAAGAAAAAGACCACCTATAACCGATAAGCGTGAAGCTACCCATGGGCGAGTATTAGGACCACCATGAGGAGAAATGCTACCTTAAAGGGTAGGTGTGTCAGAAAAAAAAAAGAGAAAGAAAAGCAAAGAAAAAAGAAAAAAAAAGAAAAAGAAAGAAGAGAGAGTTCCGAATGAAAAGAAAGAGACAAGAGTGCAATACAGAAGACCATATCATGTCAAGTATGCTGAAGTAATCACAGAATGTGATTAAGACATTCAGGTTGGTTAGACCCACTGGTCCGATCTCCGAAGCGAAATTTTCGAGTTGGCTTGCTTAAGAATAAGCTGTGAAAGATCCTTGGACACACACACTAGGAGTCTAGTTTGGATCACCTATTCAGACGATCGGAGTTGAGCATATCGAGTACTTTGAAGAATCTCTGGCTTCGACATCAAGCATTTGTTGAGGACGAAAATATATCCAATTATCAGAGATGATCTCGTGAGAGGAATTGCAATACGCTGAGTGGAATCATTGACATCAGTTTCAGTTTCTGCCGAGAATGGCATTCTGGGGGCGAGGCCCACATTGACATCAGTTTCAGTTTCTGCCGAGAATGGCATTCTGGGGGCGAGGCCCACATTGACATCAGTTTCAGTTTCTGCCGAGAATGGCATTCTAGGGGCGAGGCCCACATCACACATCAGTTTCAGTTTCTGCCGAGAATGGCATTTCTGAGGCGAAGCCCATATTACAATCAGATCATTATGGTCCGGGAATGGACAGTCCGGGAATGGACAGCTCGGGAATGAGCACGCCGGGAATGGCACTCCGGGAATGGATATTTAGTCCGGGAATGGACAGCTCAGGAATGAGCACGCTCGGAATGAGCACGCCGGGAATGGAACTCCGGGAATGGAGATTTAGTCCAGGAATGGACAGCTCGGAAATGAGCACGCTCGGGAATGAGCAAGCCGGGAATGGCACTCCGGGAATGGAGATTTAGTCCTGGAATGGACAGTCCGGGAATGGACAGCTCGGGAATGAGCACGCCGGGAATGGCACTCCGGGAATGGAGATCGGTTCGGGAATGGACCACAACACGGTGACAGTTCGGGAATGGACTTCATCACATCATATCACAACAACACTCCGGGAATGGAGATTGGTTCGGGAATGGACCACAACACGGTGACAGTTCGGGATGGACTTCATCACATCACATCACAACACAACACTCCGGGAATGGAGATCGGTTCGGGAACGGACCACAACGGTGACAGTTCGGGAATGGACTTCATCACATCATATCACAACAACACTCCGGGAATGGTGGTCGGTTCGGGAACGGACCACAACGGTGACAGTTCGGGAATGGACTTCATCACATCATATCACAACAACACTCCGGGAATGGAGATCGGTTCGGGAATGGACCACAACGGTGACAGTTCGGAATGACTTCATCACACTACATCACAGCTACACTCCGGAATGAAGATCGGTTCGGGAATGGACCACAACGGTGACAGTTCGGGAATGGACTCCACCACACCACAGCACATCATCGGTTCGGGAATGGACCAGGGGTCGAAGCACCTCAACATCAACTCAAATCAACACGGCAAGTCAAGTGGCAGCTGGCGAGCCAGGTAAGTAAAAATGCATTGCACGTACTTTGATAGAATTGTCATTGTCACACACTGCACAAGTCCCATCAAAGTGGGGGCGACTGTAGGCATTGCATTTTTTCATAACACCCGATGAGGAGTCTTATATGGAGACAACTCCCTCTTATTCATGAAAGCCGCGGGAAAAGAACGTTGGAAGGGTAAAGTTGGAAAATATAATTTTTGATGGATTTACCCGAGTTGTTTCGCTTCGGTTGCTTGTTATACCTCCGTTTCTAAGCTCACCTTAGGCCCAAAACTCCCATAGACCACATACCTAACCCAAACCAAGCCCAAATACCCAAGTCAACCCAAGTCAACCCAAGTCAAACCAAGTCAAACCAAACCTATGCCCATTGGACATGATTCACGCCCATTGCCCTCTATTTAGGTAATTGCACATTAATCACATGTTTAAATCTTGTTTAATCCTTACCTAAATAAAAGAAATCAAATAATCATTTACCAAATCGAATCCAATCCCAAATCCTAATTAGGAGATGCATTCCTTATTAGAAACCAATTAGGAGATTCCTTCCTAATCTAAAAAGGAAAGCCTTTTCCCTTTGTCTATAAAAAGAGACCTTTGCCCCCATACACAACCCTAGCTCAGACACATCCCTCAAGCAACTTGTGAAGCCCTCTTTGCACGTCCAAAAACCCCTCCAAGAACCCTCATTGCCGCATCCCAGAAGAAAAATCCATCCCAAGGCCGCATATCACCATCCACCACCCTTCACCAAGACACTCACACGACCAAGCCCTTTTCTTAGCCCTCCTTAGCCGACTTCCAGCCACCATTCACAGCCCTAAAACACCCTAAAATAAACATTATTTCCAGTCCTGAAGTGCCGCAAAAAGACTCCCCAAAGCAGCAAAAAGCCAAAAACCCCCTGAAAACGCCCCACTGCACAATTTCGTCCCTTGTTCTGGTCAGTATTTGTTGCGACTTTAGCCTCCAAACAGTCCTAAAATCATCTAGAAACCATCCCAAAAATCCCCAAAAAGTTTCCCCAAGAAATCTTTACAAACGCACCTCCCGAGACCACCAAATTACCCAAAACAGTCCACTAAACGCCCGAACCAGTGACCTGAAACGCAGCGATCAAACGGCGGTGAAACGGAGATAAAACAGCAGCCCAAGCATCAAAACAACAAGGGAAAACAGTGAGCAGACAATTTGGAAAGGTTTCGGATCATTCGCCCTTCCAACGGACTTGGAACGCGCTTCCAAAGATCGACAAAAGAGGTTAGACCTGAGGGTACCTTTTACCTATCTTCTTTATTCTTTATTTTATTTTACTTTGATATATAATTGCATGAGAGTCGTTTGAGGCATGATTTGATTGTTGGATGTGCGGGACATGTGTTCCCTTTTGTGGTATATAGGATGGAAACTCGGACGTAAATTCCGTAGCCGAATCCGAATGGACGGTAGTGCGGTTTGTACTCGGGATACAACGCCACGTACCACTTAGGAGACATATGTTTTGTCCCATCCAAACTTGTATTTGAGCATGTTATAGTCTTTAGGTTATTTGTTTATTATTTGAAGCATGGTTTAATTTAGTTTGTTATTTGTTCGTTAAAGCATGTTTAGGTTGTTCACTATGCATGTTCTTAGTTTATGATGCGTTTGGGTAATGATTCGTACATGTTGATTTAATGGTTTAATATACTTGTTGTGTTACATTGCGTGGAATTATTTGGATGAAAGCATGTTAGATCTAAGTACCCTTGAGCATGATTATTGGATAGATGCGGTTGATTTAGTGCACAAATTATATCATCACAATGACATAAGTAAGGGACCATTCCGAACCCAACGGTTTGAGGTCTTCCCTTGCGAGGGGTGAGTGCGGCCTTAAACCTTTGTCCCGGTTCACACCGGGTGGCGACTCCATGTTATTTCGTATTCTCAAAAAGGCCGCGAGCCTAGAAACAACGTCGCCCAGGTTCTGTTGTCTACAGTCGTGCTGTCTTAAATGTTATAGTGCCTGAAAACACAATCAACATCTGTCCCCTAGTTCTCGGTTCCAACAAGCGTGCGAGTTGGTGCCGGGAACTATATAAAGAAGGTGTTTCTGATTTGCTCTGTTGGAGGTCGGTCTTGGGTCGAGAAATGCTTTGTTGCCTCTTTTTAAGCGTTTCGTCTCGAGACACGCAATCAGTCACGTCCGTTTAAATGTCTATCAAATCAACTTTAGGGTTTCTTCCAAGTTTGACACTTGTCAAACATCCGCCGGGTTCCCGCCAAAAAAGGGAACGAATCGACCGTGCAGAGGCGTTTTCACAGTGGGCTGATCTCAGCCGTCTGTTTAAACTTGGGAGACCCCTTTTGCAGTCGACGCTTGGCGTTCATCCGGGCTCTTCCCTTAGATCCAATGGTCACGAGCGTCTTTGCCATGACTATAAGAGGGCGAGGCTTTCACTGTTCAATCTTTTTCGGCAATTTCTTCTTCTTTTCTGTAAATATCTCTGTGTTTTGCCCACTCCGTGCTTTCGAAGTTCAACCCTGGTCTTTTTCTTCCTCTGTGCTGTGAACATAAGGAACGGGCACACCCGCACTGAACAACCTTCTGCCTCTTCTGAGAAGAACAAGTAAGTCTTCTGAACAACCTCTTCCCCTTTTGTGTTTTATGAATCTGTGTTTTGCTAGGGAAAGATTTATGGTTTGCCGGGTTCTACTTTAGGGCACTTTTAGAGACCACCTGCTTTAGCTAACATGGAAACCATGGGTAGTTTCTTTTAGCCGTAGACTGACTTCTCCTTCATTCTCTGTTTTTATGGGGTGTCAGGGATGTCTGGCAGCAGTTCCTCCCCTGAAAAGCCTACTAATATCTCAACTCCCCCTACTGAGGAGCTCTCCTCGGGCTCGGGGGCACCTAGTGTAGAAGATCTTGATACTACCCCAACTCCTTCTGAGATTGAACAAGACTCCTACCATCAGAGGGTTCCTCGGAAGGACCCAGAGCCCGGTGAACTTGGGTCGTCGGCTCTGGACATGAACCGCCCCTCTAAAATAACTGAGAATGATCTGGCGCTGTTGCGGCAACGATATGACATCCCAATAGATATTGCCCTTGAAGTTCCAGGCCCGATGGATCGTGCTAGTCAGCCTGATGAGAGCTCGGTGGCGCTTCTTCCTGTCTTTTTTGAGTGTGGGCTACGGCTGCCGATGCAACGTTATTTTGCTTGGATGCTGGCCGAGATGGAGATTGCCCCTTGCCAATTGAGCTTGAATAGCTGGAGGATTCTGGCCGGCATATATGTGGTCTGGCACCGGGCAGGTTTAGGTGTACCTTGTTTGGAAGAGGTGAAGAGGTTATACCGTTTGAAGTCTAACCCAAAGACTCACTACGGTTGGTATTACCTCTCTGCTTACGATAGCTCGTCCAACCTTGTCCAGAAACTCCCCGACTCCAACAAGAATTTCAAGGACCTTTGGTTCTGGGCCACTGGGGATTGGGGTCGGGTCCTGAGATCGTTTGAGGAGGACGTCTCGGTTCCGGACATCTTCAGGGCTGGAGGTTAGGAGTTTAATACCCCTTCTTTCTTTCTTTATTCCCGTTCTTAGTTTCTTAGGTTTCTGACTTCTCTGGTTCCTCCCAGCTTGTTGGCGAGATACTCCCAGGGTTTCTCATCAGGTTCGGAGGCGGGTACATTGGGCTCGGGGGTATGCTGCCCACTGGAGGAAGTTGGTCAATGATGCGGCTTTCGTTGAGTCAGGCCTTACTCAGACCGTCCCTCTGGAGGTCTCGGGTCGGATAGGTAGATGTCTGACGGCTGTTTTTATATCATGTGCTTTATATACTCGGGTTCTGACTCCATTTTTTCTTTTTGTAGGAATGTCGAAGAGGCCGAAGTTTCTTGAGAAGTTGGCCGGTACCATGAAGAAGGCCGGTCATGCCGAAACTGGATCTTCCCGGGCACAGCCTGAATCTGCTGAGGCTCGGAGGGCGTCTCAGGGGAGAGTTCAGCCGATTGCTCGTGATCTGTCTTCTCCTGGTGCACAATCATCGGGGTCCGCTCGTCTCACCAGTCCGCCGAAGCCCTTGAGGAAAAAGAGGCGTCAATTTGGGGCCGAGGAGACCGAGCTGGTCCAAGAGGAGGAGGAGGATCCCGTCCCGGGCAAGAAGAAAGACGCTCGCCGGGGTAAAAATCATCCGTGGGCTCCTCAAAAAAGCGAAAGGGTTCTGTAATCCTCGGGGTGGATGACCTGGGAGAAAGCATCCGGGAGGCCACTTCCCATTTAGTACCGGCCTTCAATGAATTGGCCGAGGTGATTCCTCCTGAGGAGGTCTCGAGGTATGAGGATATCTCGCCCGAGGCTGTGATCACCGAGATGAGCTCTCAGATGGCAAATGTAGTTTTATTCTCTCCTTTTTTTCTGACTTCGGTTCTCGGTTTTCTTCATATCATATCATGACCTTTTTCTATTCTTTTTTTTTTTGCAGGCCACTTATCTCATGGCCAAGAATAAAGATCTTCTTTTGAGCCTATTGTCCCGAGGGTGGTCAGGCTCAGAGGCTTCAGAATCGTCTTACAGAGGCGGAAGCCAAGCTGGCCGACCGGGAGGGGGTGATTCAAAACCTTGAGTTGACAGCCATTGAGAACTTCAAAGTTAATAAGGCTCTTAAGGCTGCTGCTGCGCTGGAGCGAAAGCTTGCTGACAATGCTCGGGAGGATTTGAAGACCTCCCAATCTGAAATTGGCGTTTTGAAGGCCAAGGTGGCCAGTGTCGAAACCAAATTGAAAGCCAATGAAGAGCAAATGGTGCGGGCTCGGGATGATCTTGAGAGGAAAGAAACCGAGCTTGAGGAAAGAGAGGCCGACCTTGAGGCCGAGAAGGAGGCTATCCGCCTAGAGGGAGTTGGTGACTGCGCCGAACTGATACCGATGGTGCTGCCGAGTCTGAATATGGATCCTATATATGCGGCCATCAGTTTCTGTAAATGGGAGATCTCCGAGGAGGAGTTTCGGAAGTGGCTCACTCCCCCTACCGAGGAGGTGATGGATCCTGCCCCGGTTTCGATCGTTCCGGCTTCTAAGGCTCCCCATGAAGGATGACCTGAGGTTTCTGCAGCAGGCGAGGACTGCCTTGAGATCCCTCCTCCCGTCCCTGAAGTAGAGGTCTCCCATGCAGCCGAGGATGAAGCAGCTGTTCCTCCTCCCGAGATCGAGCCAATCCCTCCGTTGTCTGAGCGAGCTGAGGAAGAAATTCCTGCCCCTGTGCGGGCTGAATGAGAAAGGGTAACCCGACCGGGGCCCTGTGTACACTTTAACTTTTTGTAATAAAACTTCAAGTTGTATTTTGACATATACATATATGTATTTATGTTTATTTCGTGTCTCTCTCCCTTTTTTTTTGTTGTCCGAACAATATGAGACCCTTCAGGGGTCATTATGAACCGGAGGGGTACAGCCCGACCCCGATCTGAGCGAAAGATGGGCCTGGGGTAACGTTACATCCCCAGTTCGAAGAAACCGACTCGGTGGGACATAACCCGAGGAGTAATGGAGGTGCAAGGGGTAACAGGGGATGCCATCTGCAAAGTGTTCCCCTTAACTCTAGCCGGACCGGCCATCCTATGGTATAGAAGCCTGGCCCCAAAAAGCATCAGCAGCTTCACACAACTGAAAAAGTCATTCATACGACACTTCAAGGGGGCTTCTGTCCCCAGAAAGACAATTAGAGAACTAAGGCTTATGAAGCAAGGAGACGATGAACCTCTGAAGATATTTATTGAAAGATACCATAATATGGTACTCGAAGTCGAAGGGTATGAATCCCCCGAGGCCCTGGAAAGCTTGAAGGGAGCCTTGAAGGTCGGAAGGCTATGGACCCATCTGAGGATCCAAGACACCCCGGACTACGCCACCGCTCTGGAGGTGGCCCGAAAATTCGTTTTATTAGAGAACGAGGAGAAAGTATCCCGAAAAGAGAACACTATCAGAGAAAGAACCGCAAGGGAGGGAGCCCCTCGCCGAACAGAAAGAGAATCCAGAAGACCACCCCTGAAGCACAAAGAATTTAAGCCACTACACCGGGACAATCAAGAGAGAAGGGCACCGACCCAAGTAAACCATGTGGTCGGGGAAGATGCATACATTCCCCTAAAGAAACCATTAGGGCAAATTGTCATGGAGATCTAGGGGAAAGGCCTCTTAGTGGAACCCGACCAAAGGAGATTCCCCCCGGACAAAAGAAACCAAAAGGCTTATTGTGTACACCACAACTCCAAATGACATGCAACAGACGGATGTAAAGATCTGCGAGAGCAAATGAAAGATCTAGCACGAAACAGGTATCTCAACAAATACATTGACCACGAGGTCATGACAGCCAGACAAAGAGCACGTGGTCGCCAAATTAATATCATCGCAGGAGGAAGAACACTGGCCGGAAACTCTAACCGGTCAAGGAAAGATTACAGCAGAACCTGAGGACCAGATGTCTTAGAAACAGAGCAGGGCACAGGGCAACCGGGAGGCCGGTCGGTACCAATAATGTTCACTGATGAGGATACCCGAGGAGCAAGTTTCCCTCATGACGATGCATTGATAATCAAGGCAGTCATCAGCGGGTCGGAAGTAGACAGAATCCTAATGGACCCCGGGAGCGCAGTTGATATAATTTCCAGAGAAGCGCTGGACAACCTAGGGGTAGAATATGCAACCCTTACCAACGATAGCACTCCCTTACACGGTTTCAGAGGAGCAGCCGTTATCCCACTAGGAAGAATACAGTTTAACTGGCAATAACGGTCGGGACACATCCCCGGACCCAGACGATCATGACAGACTTCACTGTGGTAGACTGCATGAGCAGTTACCAGGCCATCGTCGGGCGACCCTTCATGATGAAAACGAAAGCCGCAATGTCCTGCTACCACCTAAAACTGAAATTCCCCACTCGGGAAGGGATTGGAATTGTGTGCGGAAGCCAGAAAACAGCTCGCAGCTGCTTCGCAACTCTCTCACGAGAAACTCTATGCATCACAGAAGACAGTCGAAAACGACAAAGGAACCAGGGAGAAAAAGAAGAAGACAGAGGCCCAGGCGTCTGGCCAAACAAAAGTGCTCGACTCGCTGCAGCTGAGGAAACCGAGGAGATAGAACTTTACGGGGCAGGAAAAAGTATAAAGATAGGGGGAGGCCTGAGCGAGTCCACACGAAAAGATCTTCTAGAATGCCTGAAGGGATACCGGGATGTCTTTGCCTGGGGGTACAATGACATGTCGGGGATCGACTCGAAATTCATCAATCACCGCCTAGCAGTAGACTCATCTCGCAAGCCGATCAGGCAAAAGAGAAGGAACTTCAATCAAGAGAGGAGTAAAGTAATAGCAGTCGAGGTCGAGAAGCTACTAAAGGCGGGTCTCATCAGGGAAGCAAGGTACCCGGATTGGGTGTCAAATGTAGTATTGGTCAGGAAGAACAATGGCAAGTGGCGAATGTGTGTCGATTTCACCGACTTAAACAAGGCATGCCCAAAGGACAGTTTTCCTTTGCCGAACATTGACCAGCTAGTAGACTCCACAGCCTGCCAAGGATTACTGAGCTTCATGGATGCTTTCTCCGGATACAACCAGGTCAAAATATGTCCGGCGGACGAAGAAAAGACAACTTTCATCACGGATCAGGGGCTTACTGCTATAAAGTGATGCCCTTCGGGCTAAAAAACGCTGGGGCAACTTTCCAAAGGTTGGTAAACAAAGTTTTCAAACCACTCATCGGCATTACAATGCTGGTCTATGTCGATGACATGATAACAATGTCAAAAGAACCAAACAACCACATGGACGACCTAAAGAGGACCTTCGAGCTTCTAAGAAAACACAACCTGAAGCTCAATCAGGAAAAATGTACCTTCGGGGTAGCTTCAGGGAAGTTTTTAGGCTACATGGTAAGTGCCCGAGGAATTGAAGCAAACCCACAGAAGATCCAGGCAATACTGGCCCTAAAGTCTCCCAAGACAGTAAAAGAAGTACAGAGTCTGACGGTAGAGTGGCCGCGCTCAACCGGTTCATATCACGAGCAACTGACAAATGCCACCCTTTCTTCAATGTAATTCAAAAAGCAAAGAAGGATGTCGACTGGACGGCAGAGTGCGAAGAAGCCTTCCAGCAGCTAAAACAGTATCTGATGCAGCCCCCACTCTTGGCAAAACCACTCCCAGGTGAAACATTATACCTATATCTGGCTGTTTCGGACCGAGCAGTGAGTTCAGTACTGATACAGGAAACCAACAAGATCCAGAAGCCTATCTACTACATCAGCAAAGCCCTCTTAGACGCTGAAACCCGGTATCCAGTACACGAACTGGTCGTCCTTTCACTAGTTACGGCAGCTCGAAAATTACGGCCTTACTTCCAGGCCCATCCTGTCCGGGTATACACCGGCCACCCCCTAAAACAAATTCTGCAGCGGCCAGAGGTTTCCGGCAGATTAGTAAAGTGGTCGGTAGAACTAAGTGAACATGACATCGCCTACCTCCCAAGAGCAGCAGTAAAGGGACAAGCCCTGGCAGATTTTGTCGCCGAATGTACCGACCCCCAGACCCTGGCTATAGACGAGGACAAGTGGGAAATGTCCGTAGACGGTTCGTCCAGCACACAAGGCAATGGCGCGGGAATCGTCCTAAAAAGCGACAAAGGAGAAGACATCCTACTCGCCCTGAAATTCACTTTCATAGCAACCAATAATGAAGCAGAGTACGAAGCAATACTGGGCGGTTTAAGACTATGCACGGTGCTAGGGATCCAAAATGTGGTAGTAAAGAGTGACTCGCAGTTAGCCGTTCAGCAACTGAAAGGAGCATTTCAAGCGAAAGAACCTGGTATGATGGCCTACCTGACCGAAGTACGAAAGCTAACAGGGAAGATGGGAGATGTAAGCTTCGAACGAATCCCCCGAGAAGACAATTGTGAGGCAGACTCCCTGGCACGACTCGCTTCTTCAACAAAAGCCGAACACCCTAGGATAATCCCTTTGATTTACGTCCAGGAAAAAAATGTGGGAGAATCTAAAGTAGAAGTTCTAGATAAAGAATGTCAAGCATCATGGACACAGCCCATCAGAAAATACTTGGAGACCGGAGAAACACCAGAGGACAAAACAGAGGCCAGAAAGTTAAGATACAAAAGCACCAAATTCTCCCTAATTGACGGGGTACTTTACCGACGGGGTTATTCAGTCCCCCTCTTAAGATGTCTTGCCGAAGAAGAGGCAAATTGTGTGCTCAGAGAGATACATACGGGCATCTGCGGAAGCCACGCTGGAGGTCGCTCAATTGCTTTCAAAGCCTTAAGACAAGGTTTTTACTGGCCGACCATGCACCAGGACGGCATAGAAGTGGCCCGCAGGTGCGAAGGATGTCAGAAAAACGCAAACCTTCACCACCAACCAGCAGAACAGTTGACCACATTGCTCAACCCCTGGCCTTTCGCCCAGTAGGGACTAGACATCATTGGGCCGATGCCACAAGGGAAAGGACAGGCGAAGTATGCCATCGTGGCCATAGACTATTTCACCAAATGGGTGGAGGCAGAGCCATTATCCACCATAACGGAGAAAAGAGCCACTGAATTCCTGAGGAAAAATATCGTCTGCCGGTTCGGGATTCCCTGAGCCATCATCACAGACAACGGGAATCAATTTGACAGCAAAGGTTTCAGAAAACTCTGCGAGGACCTCCAGATTGCCCTAAGATTTGCTACACCAGCCCATCCCAAATCAAACGGCCAAGTCGAGGCAACGAACAAGACCATCAAGGCCAACCTCAAAGCTCGGCTTGGATCCAGCAAATGCCTATGGGTCGAGGAACTACCAGAGGTACTATGGGCGCATCGAACAACCTATAAGGACTCCACGGGAGAAACCCCGTTCTCCCTAGCATACGGGTGTGAAGCTGTCATCCCGGCAGAGATCGGAGTAACCTCCCATAGGGTTCAGCACTACGAGAGTAAGCAGAATGAAGGACTCATCAGAAATCACCTCGACCTGATCGAAGAAAAGAGAGAGAGGTCGGCCGTAAAGACAGCAATTTACCAACAAAGGATGGCCCGTTTTTACAATAAAATGATTCGGACACGCACCTTCATCCCAGGCGACCTAGTGCTAAGAAAGGTCACCCTAAATACCCGAAAGCCAGAAGAGGGCTCCCTGGGTGCCAAATGGGAAGGGCCCTACAAGGTGGTAAAAGTGGTAAAGCCCGGAGTATACATCCTAGAACGGCTTGACGGCACAAGATTAAAAAAGCCATGGAACGCCGAGATGTTGAGAAAATACTTCCAGTGAACTTTCTCGTCCTCCTATCTGCTTACGGCAAACAAATGAGGGACAGAAAATCAAATACAGAGCCTCTCTCAAAATGACCCATAGAGAGTTGTAAGAAGGGCAGTATGTCCCCAAGTATCAATAAAAACTTTTTTATTTATCCGCTCTACTAAAAAAAAATAATAATAATAATAAAAGTTTGCAAGGAACTCCGGGGACATACTCAATGCAACAATCCAAAACATAAGGAGAAATTTGCCCTTAATGTTCCAAATAGCTCGGGGCTGGATCTTATTCCGCCGAGGTCGTCTAGCTCGGGGCCGAGTACGTCCCACCGAGTCAGCCCTTCGGACTGGGGACGGAACATCCCCCCAGGTCTAAGTGCCTTTCTCAGCTCGGGGTCGGGCACGTCCCACCGAGTCAGCCCTTCGGACTGGGGACGTAACATTCCCCCAGGTCCAAGTGCCTTTCTCAGCTCGGGGTCGGGCATGTCCCACCGAGTCAGCCCTTCGGACAGGGGACATAACATTCCCCCAGGTCCAAGTGCCTTTCTCAGCTCGGGGTCGGGCACGTCCCACCGAGTCAGCCCTTCGGACTGGGGACGTAACATTCTCCCAGGTCCAAGTGCCTTTCTCAGCTCGGGGTCGGGCACGTCCCACCGAGTCAGCCCTTCGGACAGGGGACGTAACATTCCCCCAGGTCCAAGTGCTTTTCTCAGCTCGGGGTCGGGCACGTCCCACCGAGTCAGCCCTTCGGACTGGGGACGTAACATTCTCCCAGGTCCAAGTGCCTTTCTCAGCTCGGGGTCGGGTTACGTCCCACCGAGACATGCTCCTTTGGACTGGGGAGGTAACATTCCCCCAGGGCCAAGTGTTTCATTCAGCTCGGGGTCCTCAGGGACATACTCGATGCATATGATCAGTGAGAAGCATAGCACGGGGAGGGATGATACCCCTGTGGCGATTGCTTGCTCCAGTGTTACCGAACATAAGGAGGAATATGCCATTTATGTATCGAACACTCTTTGATCCTCACTTACCCGATGTAATGGATCCGTGGGAAAGCATAGCACGGGGGATAGTGATGCCCCCGTGACGATTGCTAGCTCCAGTGATGCCGGACCTAAGGAGGAATGTGCCCTTAGTATCCCGGACACTCTTTGATCCATTCATCATCTCGGATCCGCGAGAGACGCAGCACAGGGATGCGTTGTGCCCCTGTAGCGTGTGCCTACTCCAGCGTGGTAAGGAGGAGCCCTCATACAATACACAGGCTCCCCAGTGAACCAACGTGTAGAGGATGTGCCCTTACCAGTCAAACTCTCTTTTTGATCTGAATCCTGGTTCGCCGGGACGCTGAATTGAAAGATTCAGAATTGTGTTTTGGAGACCTTGGGCAGGACGCTGTTTTGAGGCATCCATGTTGTTATTCTTTTTGCAAAAAACGTTTTCATGGGATAGGTGCTAAGTCACCCCCGGCTTTTTATTTTATTTCCCGAAACTTGTTTTTTTGTTTTTCGCCGGTCTGGCAGAGGGACGCCCATGTCGGATTTGGCAGGACTTCAAAAGGTTGATTCACTTCCCTTCTATACAAGTTCCAAAAAATTATTCGGCTCGGGGCTGGATTCGTTCCGCCGAGGCCACTTGGATTACCTGGCTCGGGGCTGGATTCGTCCGCCGAGGTCACTTGGTTTCTCTCAGCTCGGGGTCGGGTTACGTCTCACCGAGTCCGTCCCTTTTGGTATGGGGACGTAACATTCCCCCAGGACCAAGCATTCATCTCAGTTCGGGGTCGGGTCGTGTCCCACCGAGTCCGTCCTTTTTTTCTGGGGACGTAACATTTCCCCGGAGCCAAGTGTTCATTTCAGCTCGGGGTCGGGTTACATCCCACCGAGTCCGTCGTCGTCAGCATAAGGGCAAAGCATTGTCTCCACGGGTAGACGATCGGAAACCTCTTTGACTGAGCACATGAGGGTGGCAGGAAGGACCAGATTTGCAGCCAAGACATTTTTCTCTGCGATTCCTAGAGTGACCACCGACGGATTCATCGGCACACCATCTTTTTTATAGTTCCCGGCATCAAACTCGCAAACTCGTTGTTACCGAGAACTAGGGGACAGATGTTGATGGTGTTTTTAGGCACTATGGTATTTAAGACAGCACGACAGGGGCAAAAGGGTAATTTTCTCCTTGGTCAAGATCATTAATACCGACCCGACCACATGAGTGAGTGGCCGAGAACTTTATGATCCGATAACCGACCATTTTGGTTCGGATGACCGAGCACTATCAGATCGGTAAAAGCATTCTCAGCACAAATGACCATCATGACCGACTTCATGAAGACCGGGAATATGGCGGGATATGCTCCAGAAGATAAGTTATCATACTTTCATGGGGAAAACTGATGAGTCAGTGTCCAAATAGGATAAAAGAAGTGAAGGTAGTTTTAATTAGGAATCCTTATGGAAAAAAGGAATAGTTTTGACTAGGAATCCTTATGGGAAAAAGGAATAGTTTCAACTAGGAAATTCTTGTATAAATAGGAATATGATTTCTTCACCATTATAAATAGGAGGGTAGAGTGAGTGTAGAGGAGGACAAGAGAAAGAGAGAACAACAAAATGAGAGAATAAGAGGAACAAGTTGAGAGCAAGGTAGAGTTGAGATCAGAATCACCAAGCTCTGACTTGTAAAACACAAAGAACGGTCTGAGAAGCGCATTTTGAATAATAAAAGTATCATCTTGTTTGTGCCCGTGGACGTAGGTCGGATCCAAATCCACCGAACCACGTAAAATCTCCTTATTGATTGGTGTATTTATCTGTCTTTTGCTAAGTTTGCCTTTGGTCCCCCATAACCAAACAAATTCACTATTGAAGGAGGATTTCCTCGGGAGTGATATTCTCATATTGCCCTGAGACCAAAATCAGCCGTCAACAGGATGTATTGGCATATATAAGATATATATTTCGGACTTGGATGTCCCCCTACCGGATCTAAGAATTGGATTGGATCCAATTTATCTTAGAGATCTACCTAGTTAATTATCATACACTTTGTTGGCCAAAGTCAAGATTGTGTGATATTTAACGGGATCCTAGCCCACTAGGAAACACGGTTTCCCGAGTACTCGACAAAGGGTTAGAGGCTCGCCGAAAAATAGTGGGAGGCAAGAATTGAATTTGCAATATTCGTTTAATTACTTGCCATACGCGCTCATTCAAATATCATTCGTCGTTACAAATTAAATGTTAGTTGGACTAATATTTAAATTGTTGTTTTAATAAATAGTTGGACTATATATTCAAACTATTCATTTATAGTTGATTTTATAATTGGATTATAGTAATCAATATAATTGATTTTAATCTATTAAATTATAGTTGATTAAATAGTTGGACTATTGTAATCATTATAATAAATAGTACCTAAATCGTTGATTAAATAGTTGGACTATTAGAATCAAGATTAAATTGAAAGATTGACGTGTAATACATAATCCTAGGGAAAATGTATTTAAATGGTATAATTTTCAAATTGGGAATAATTTCAGGATGGTCCTGGAAAAATAATAAGTTACTTTATTTGAAAAAATAACATATTATGCCTAAGCCCGAAGTTAAGCAAATAGTATAGCATAATCTTTGGAAGATTAATGTGATGATGACTTTAGTGCTTAATCCATCAAGCTTGTCGCAGTAGACTCCTTAATTTCTGAATCAGAACTAATCATTAGATCCTTAAAGTATGATAAAGAAATTGAAGGATCTTCATGTAGGCACAGAAACTGGGCGACGCTGTTCCGGGCTCGCAGCCCGGTCGGGAGTACGGAGTAGCCCGTGGGGGACTAAACCGGAGAAATAAAATGGAGTCGCCACCCGGTGTGAACCGGGAAAATGAGATTTAAGGCCGCACTCACCCCTCGCAAGGGAAGACCTCAAACCGTTGGGTTCGGAATAGTCCCTTACTTATGCCACTTGTAATGAACGGATTTGTGCAATAATTTAACCAAGTCTACACAACATACATGTATGAGATTAACCTAGATCTAATTCACGTTCATAAAGGTAAACATACAATATCACACAACGAACATGTTACATTATCAAACATGAAAACTAAACAACAATCTAAACAAACATAGATAAAACTCCAATTGCGAAGTAAATAACTATAACATACATAGGGAAATAACATACTAACAACCTAATCATGCTTAAGGAATAAACAACATACTAGCAACCTAATCATGCTCAAATATAAGGTTTGGATGAAACGAAATACGTGTGTCTCTCAAGTGATACGTGGCATTGTATCCCGTGTGCAAACCGCAATACCGTCCATTCGGATTCGGCTACGGAATTTACATCCGGGTTTCCATCCGATATACCACAAGAGAGAACACATATTCCGTTCACCCAGAAATCACATCATGCACCAATTCACAATAATCATGCGAAATAAAATAATAAAATAACTAAAAATAAAGGATAATAAATAAAAGGGTGCCCTGAGGTCTTACATTTTAAGTCACTTTCCGGGAGTGCGTTCTACGGTGCCGGAAGGGATATCATTTTGCTGTTTTTACTGGTCCGCTGTTTCTACTATTTTGTCCGTTGTTTCCGCTGTTTTCACGGGTTTTTTAGTCTATTTTTGTGCAGATTTCTGTCTTGGTTTCGGCTACTGCTTTCACGATTTTGGTCTCGATTTTTAGGGTTGGTTTCTTTGGTTTGGGGGCTGTTTATTTGTCGGCAGTGGGAAGCAATGAGATTCTACGAGAGAGTGATGGGTGAAGGGCAGTGAGTGGATGTAAGGTTCTACGTGAGGGATGTACGTGCATGGAGGTCAGGTTTTGACGTGAGTTTGCTAGGGTTTTTGGCTTCTGTTGTGGGCTCTGACGTGGGCGTGGATAGAGGTTAGGGGCGTGGCAGATTCAGTGAGGGTTCTTCATGTGAGCATGGGAAAGAGAGAAGCTGAGGGGCAGTTTGTTTGCAGGGGGCTGAACAAGGCTGGAATATGCGTGAACGAGCTGCTAGGGTCTGTGAGTGTTGTTTGCTGAATCTATTGCTTTGCTCTTTTGTTGTTTTTGCCGTGAATGAAGGGGGGTTTGTGTGGCAACATGCGAGAGTCAGTGAGCCGAGAAGGGCTGTGCTACGTGCGGCAGGTGTGTGGATGCTTGTGATTTGCGTGAAGAAGGCAGTTTATTGAGGGAATGAGGTGAGCCGATGGAGGTTATGGCCAGGTGAGGGACGTGTTTATTGCATGAGGGCTGATCGAAGCAGTTTGCTGTGAGGCGGTGAGGGGTTGTTGATGGTGCCGTGAGTGTTTCAGTTCGGTTGAGGGGCTGATGCTGATGTGTGGAGGGCTGTGTTGTGGGCAGTGAGGAGCCCAACTATGTGTTTATTGCCGAGTAAATGAATGGTGAGTGGTGCTTTGTGGTTTGAAGAGTGATGTGTGGAGGGATAGAAGGCTGCCGAGAGTGGAGAGATAGGGTGCAGTTTGGTCGGTGAGTTGAAGGACTGGTTTGTTTGTTATTATTCGGTCAGTATATGGAGTTATGAGGGTTGCATGGTTTCTGTGTGGGGCGTACGTGAAGTGTCTCGGCTGTTTGGTTTGCTAGGGTTACGTGAGGGCTGTTGGCTTTTGAGGGGAGCTTGGACGTGGCTTTGTCAGCGCATGGTGGAGGGCTCGGCTCTGATATGGCTTTTTATTGATTTATTTTCAGTTAATGCCGAGAGAGGAGATGGATGGAGGCGTGAGCAGCTTTTGGGTTTCAGTTGGTGAAGGGCTCGGCTGTGATAAGGATCCAGTTGAGGGGCTGCTGTGTGGATGATCTCCAAGGTGTGTCCAAGGTGCGTGCCTGTAGTGAGCTGTGCGTCAAGAAGGCATGCGGCTAAATTGGGCTGTCAGGCTACTGGTTGATGAAAGGGCAAAGGCTAGTGAGTGTCGCTTGTTGAGTGGGCTGTGTTTGTGAGTGTAGGGCTGTGAGCGTCATCGGCAAAGGTGCGTGAATAATGAAGATGATAGGGCGTGAATGAGGGAGATCATCGAGAAGATTGGAGGATGATTGAGGCAAATAATGGAGTTAATTCGGTGATGGGAGGCCTGAAAACGTGTGGGGTTTTGTTTTTTTTTTTTTGTTGGTTTTGTTGTGTTTGGTGTTGTTGGGTGGGTGGTTGCATGAGTGAGGGTATGGGTTTTGGTTATTATTTTTGTTATTCACGTGGGATGCATGGCTTTAGGGTATGGGTTTTGTTGGTTTGTTGTTTGGTGAGATGCATGAGTGGGGTTTTGGAATATTGGTGAGAGCATGGGAGAAAGTTAGTGGAGTGTGGGGTATTTTTGTGAACCGGGCCGAGGATAAATTTTAAAATTGAGACCGAACGAGCGAACCTGAAGCTTGAGTGAGCGAACCAAATCCAAAAATATCAAATCTTGACCTTTCCCTTCCGACGACCGCTTTCCGCAACTTCCGCAACTGAAAAAGGTAATGCCTCCATTCGAGGCTCATAATCGGGCTGATATGCAAAAATGCAATGCCTACAGTCGCCCCCACTTTGATGGGATCTGTGCAGTGTGTGATAATGACAGTCCTATCAAAGTTCGTGCAATGCATTTTTACTTACCTGGCTCGCCAGCTGCCACCTGACTTGCCTGCTGTCTCGAACTGAGTTGATGTTGCAGTGGACCTCGATCCTGGGACGCATCCCAATACCTGCAACCGACAACGGGGGCCTCGACCCTGGGACGCATCCCAAAACCGCTGACAAAATGGGCCTCGGCCCGGGGATGCATCCCCAAAATATGATGCAGTGGGTCCACGACCCTGGGACGCTTTCCGATAACTGCAACTGACAACGGGGGCCTCGACCCTGGGACGCATCCCAATACCGCAGACAAAATGGGCCTCGGCCCGGGGACGCATCCCCAAACCGATGCAGTGGGTCCACGACCCTGGGACGTATCCCAATAACTGCAACCGACAACGGGGGCCTCGACCCTAGGACTCATCCCAATACCGCTGACAAAATGGGCCTCGGCCCGGGGACGCATCCCCCAAATATGATGCAGTGGGTCCACGACCCTGGGACGCATCCCAATAACTGCAACCGACAACGGGGGCCTCGACCCTGGGACGCATCCCAATACCGCTGACGAAATGGGCCTCGGCCCGGGGACGCATCCCCAAAATATGATGCAGTGGGTCCACGACCCTGGGACGCATCCCGATAACTGCAACCGACAACGGGGGCCTCGACCCTGGGACGCAGCCCAATACCGCTGCCAAAATGGGCCTCGACCCTGGGACCCATCCCAAAAACTACTGATGATATGGGTTTACAACCCTGGGACGTATCCCCAAAAATGCTGATAAAATACGGGCCTCAACCCTGGGACGCATCCCCAAAACTGCTGATATGAAGAAGTGAGTTACAAACCTGGAACGCATCTCCAAACTGCTACTGATGCTGATATATGGGCCTCGCCCCCAGATGGATACTGATATGGGCCTCGCCCCCAGATGGATACTGATATGGGCCTCACCCCAACTGATACTAATATGGACCTCGCCCCCACACTGAAACTGATGTGGGCCTCGCCCCCAAACTGATATGGGCCTCGCCCCAAACTGAAATTGATGTGGGCCTCGCCCTAAACTGATATGGGCCTCGCCCCAAACTGATACTAATGTGGGCCTCGCCCCAAACTGATACTGATATGGCCTCGTCCAAACTGATACTGATATGGGCCTCGCCCCAACTGATACTGATATGGGCCTCGCCCCAAACTGATACTGATATGGGCCTCGCCCAAACTGATACTGATATGGGCCTCGCCCCCAGACTAATACTGATGTGGGCCTCGCCCCAAACTGATACTGATATGGGCCTCGCCCAAACTGATACTGATATGGGCCTCGCCCAAATTGATACTGATATGGGCCTCGCCCCAAACTGATACTGATGTGGGCCTCGCCCCCAAACTGATATGGGCCTCGCCCCAAACTGAAACTGATGTGGGCCTCGCCCAAAACTGATATGGGCCTCGCCCCAAACTGATATGGGCCTCGCCCCTAAACTGATATGGGCCTCGCTCCAAACTGAAACTGATGTGGGCCTCGCCCCAAACTGATATAGGCCTCGCCCCAAACTGATATGGGCCTCGCCCCAAACTGATACTAATGTGGGCCTCGCCCCAAACTGATACTGATGTGGGCCTCGCCCCAAACTGATACTGATATGGGCCCCGCCCCTAGACTGATATATGGGCCTCGCCCCCAGACGGATACTGATATGGGCCTCGCCCTAAATTGATACAGATATGGGCCTCGCCCTAAACTGATACTGATGCTGCTGCAGGCCTCGACCCTGAGACTCATCCCCGAAAACTGATGCTGAAGCTGATGTGGGCCTCGGCCTTGGGACTCATCCCCGAAAACTGATACTGTAGCTAATGTGGGCCTTGCCCCCAGAGTGCCATACTCGGTAAGACTGATACTGATAATGATGCGGGCCTTGCCCCCAAGAGTGCCATATCCGGTAAAGACTGATAGAGATGTGGGCCTCAACCCGCAGAGTGCCATACCAGGCAAAGACTGATTGTGATGTGGGCCTCAACCAGAATGCTATACCCGGCAGATACTGATATGAACTGATGTGGGTCTCGCTCCCAAAATGCCTTACCCGGTAGATACTGATACTGAACTGATGATGTAGGGTCTCGCCCCCAAGCTGATATGGGCCTCGCCCTCGAACTGATAATGATGTGGGGCCTCACCCCAAAGCTGATATGGGCCTTGTTCCCAAGCTGACATGATATTCTATTTCACACATTGTATTACCTCTCAAGAGATAATCTTGATAGCTAGACATATTTTCGTCCTCAACGAATGCTTTGTGTCAAAACCAGAGAACCTTCAAAGTACTTGATACACTCAACTCCGATTGTCTGAATATGTGATCTGAACTAGACTCCTAGTGTGTGTGTGCGCTAAGGCTCTTTCGCAGCTTGTTCCTTAAGTGGGTTAACTCGATGATTTTGTTTTGGAGAATCGAACCAGTGGGTCTAACCAACCTGGATGTCTTAATCACATTCCGTGATTACTTCAGCATACTCAACATGATATGATTTTCATCTTTTTTTTGTCTCTTTCTTTTCATTTTTCTTTCTTTTTCTTTTCTTTTCTTTTCTGACACACCTACCCTTTAAGGTAGCATTTCTCCTCATGGTGGTCCTAATACTCGCCCATGGGTAGCTTCACGCTTATCGGTTATAAGTGGTCTATTTTTTTTTTTTTTTTTATTTCCGAGACTTTTTTTTTCTTCCTTTCCAACCATATCATATATCGTAGCATCAGTAAACCAGGGTGGACATCCAGGCAAACGGTCATTCACTGATCCACTATCTCTTCAACTAGTCATCTTGCAAACCACTCAGGCTTCTACTGCTGAGATCCCGTGATCAAGTGCTTATGAGTCTAACTGACATCAGTCCATTCAGAATACCGGACTAGAGCATGTCTCGCACTTATCGTTTTTAGGGTTTTTCTTCCCTACAATATATAATGTCATCATCGGACATATGTCTAGCCACCAAAGATTTCTCCTTTCTCTGACATTCCTCTTTTCAATTACTTTTAATTTGGGGCTTCGCCCCCAGGGGTTCATTTCTGAATATTGCTGGTTTTATTTTATATGCTTTCAACTTGCTTGTATTCTGCCGCTTTCTCTTTCCTTCTTTGAGACCTGCGAACACAAACAAAACAATAGAATGAAAACATGTGCGTGTGATGTGTAAGTATGCAAGTGTAGAGGTACTCCTTTTTCGTGATGGGTGAGACCCTCATTGTGCTCCTCGGCGCCATATGTCTCTGGTTGTCCCTTGCTAGTTCTCTTTTGCTGAAATCTGCAAACATAAAACACAAAACAAGGGATGCAAGTTACGTGTATGCATAGATGAATTTCCTATCCCGTCAGGTTAGGTCTTCTTCCAATTCTCTTGGTGACTGCTCAGTCTTCTCTTCCTCGTGCTAAATTCAACTTCAATCTGTCAACATTGATCGGTTCGGTGAACTCATTCTCTTTTAAATCTGATAGTCTCACTACACTGTTTCCGATTGCTGAATGACTATACTGTCTTTTCTGCTTACTTCTTCCGAGGATTCCCTGATGGTCTTTCCATTCTGATTGCAAAACTTTCTGTTATCGGCTATACCGGGTACGGTCAAACTGGCCGCAACATTAGTCAGAACTTACAACATCTCAATAATTTCAGTTACTTTAATCTCCAATTGATCCAGGCAGGATCTCTCGTTTGCTAATTTGCTCATGTTGACTGGCGGTCTCTTGACGAGTCACTCTGCTTTCCTAACCCAACGGGAATATATGATGGCTTTTAAGACACAAAAGGGTTAACATGATGCGTGTATGCATGAAATGCGTGAGATGTATGGAATAAATAAGCTCATAAAAGGATTTACACTAATTGGCCCGTTATCATTTTAAAGTATTCAATCACACCATTGCGCGGTGCAAACTTGTCCCAGTTGAAAAGACCCAACACGTTTACACTATGCGATAACATGACTAAACAACTTCAAATGATAAGAGGCCTAAATGCAAAATGGCCCATCGGCATTTTAGAAACTTTCGACCCAATTGTCAAGGGACACGAACTCGTTCCAGTTTAAATGGCCCAACCAGTTCATATCTCTTAACAAAAGTCCAATTGAATCCAAATAACGATGGTCCCAAACACAAGCAAAAAAGAAATGGTTTCTATGGGTCATACAACTAAAGTTCACATGTAGGTTTAAAAGAATGTAAACAAAGGCTCTCGCTGACGAAGGTTTGCCCACAACTAGGATTCCCCGCTCAAGGGTTCGAGCGACCAAGTGAGCGCACATTTTTTATACCTTACGGTACGTGCCAACGAGTTATGGTGTGTAACTGACTGTCAAATGGATTTCCCGTTGTAGATTCCCTAGAGGGAGGGTGGAGCGAGGCTCTCTTAAGTACCCAAGCCCCTTAGGCTCTTATCGCTTGGTGTCAGGAATAAACAACGAGTCCTCCAAATTATTCTATCACAGTAGGCTACAAGTAGATGATTATCTAGGTGTCTTCATAGCTTTTCCATATAGAAAGGTAGTGAGTGAAGGAAGACACCAAACCATCACCTAGCTTTAATAATGCCTTTGATTAAACTCCTTAAACCCACAGTAGACATGGTTAATTAAAGCACAAATCACAAACATTACAAGAAATTATTTCGGGGCCAATTCTCTATCCCCAGTGGAGTCGCCAGACTGTAGGACACAAAAACTGGGCGACGATGTTCCGGGCTCGCAGCCCGGTCGGGAGTACGGAGTAGCCCGTGGGGGACTAAACCGGAGAAATAAAATGGAGTGGCCACCCGGTGTGAACCGGGAAAATGAGATTTAAGGTCGCACTCACCCCTCGCAAGGGAAGACCTCAAACTGTTGGGTTCGGAATGGTCCCTTACTTATGTCACTTGTAATGAACGGATTTGTCCAATAATTTAACCAAGTCTACACAATATACATGTATGAGATTAACCTAGATCTAATTCACGTTTATAAAGGTAAACATACAATATCACACAACAAACATGTTACATTATCAAACATGAAAACTAAACAACAACCTAAACAAACATAGATAAAACTCATATTGCGAAGTAAATAACTATAACATACATAGGGAAATAACATACTAACAACCTAATCATGCTTAAGGAATAAACTTTTGGATAATATGACCCATAGCGTCACTATTTGTACAGATCACGGTGTTGTTGTACAAATTAACTATGTGACAAGGAAATTGCACTCTCATCATTTGTGATTAGATCACCATAGATGTATAAATGAAGAGAGGTCCATATGATTAGTTCCTGGATTGAGATGATATGAGACAGTATCAGTCCACGAAGGATTAATCATTAAATATCCCTAGCCGGAGTATTATCGAGACAGGACATCGATAATGCGGAATAGGCTAGTATTGCACTTGTGCGCGTTGTGAGGGCACGACGGCATAGTTCTCATATATTTAAGTATTGGATACTTATGCAAGTGCGATAGGAGGTTGTGTTTCACCGATGGTACGGGAAACAGCTTCGCTCTGGATAGACCCCTCGGAATCCCATTGGTATTATGACTATGTGTCTATGGGAGTCCGACATCAGGGTAGGTGTATTTGGTCTTAACCTGAGACTTGCACCGCTAATACTTACGATAATCGGTAGACTTTGGTCTTGGTGTACAGGGCTTTAACGGTTCTGCGTACACCACTTCTGGGTTTATCAGAGAGTCGTAGTGTATTGGGTGTGATGTCACGACAGAAGTATCACTTCAGTCATAGTGGAGATGATGTCACGCAGGATACGGTATTAGTGCTATTGAGTGATGCGCATCCAATCATGATATTATGACCAGGTCATGTATATCCGATTATAGAGACTAGTTACCAGACATTCGACATGTGCTTCGTACGGGGCAGACACAAATCCAGCCCCAGGCCTAGCACATGACTATCCGATACTGGGCCGATATACACAATACTACGGTATACTACGCTTGATACAGATCTATATATATTCCTGTAAGAATATTTCTGGAGAATTGGGTAGGCATGGCGCTTTGCTAGAAGCCAACCTTGTCTTGTAAATCGGTACAAACGTAGTACGAGGTACTTACGTGTTCGGATAGTCCGACGACCGTATTTACTGCCAACATATCCAGAGATCTCATGGGTCGCTTCCTGAAGATTCACCGATGACGTATGACTCGCAATTTAATTAATCTGGGATTAATTAGAAGAGAGAGAAAATTAATCTGGGATTAATTGCGGAGATATTTTATCTCGGATAAAATATCGTTAAAGAGAGAGAACGATTAATTTGGAATTAATCGATAAAATAATATATTCGATATATTATAAGAAATTAGATTTCGACGCGGAATTAAAATTAGATTTTAATTCGGGCGAACGAATTAATTTAGAATTAATTCGTTAGCGACGTAAATAGTGATATCGCTAGGCGTAATCATTTAATTATGACGCAACGGAAAATTTGTTAATTTGGAATTAGTGAACCCGAGCCCGGGATTATTTTCGAGCGCATTCGCATTTCGAATTCGAGTGCGGCACGCAAGTCAAATCGTGCGTCAAATCGCTAGTCACATCAAGCGTCGAATCAAATGTCACTTTGAGTGATATGACATGTTGTCACTTGATTTGAGTGATTGATGTAGAAGTTGAAAAAGCAACTTTTGCTTTTTGCTTTTTGACTTTAGCATTAAAGAAAAGTAAAATATATGGTAAATGGTTTTAATTTTGAAAAAATATAAAAACCTATTACATTTTATTTTCTTTTTACTTTTTCTCTCACCTTTTACGCATCTCTTCCTCTCCCTCTCTTTTCTCTCCTTCTTCCACTTTCGGCTTGGAGCCGATTTCCTCTCCAAAAATTTCTGGTTTGACCGAAATTTTGAGAAGCAAATGAAGAAGAGTAGTGCTAGCACACACATGGGTTATATTATGGTGATAGGGAAACGAATTTGTGAGCTTGGAAAGCTTGAAGCTTGGGGCTTCAATGGAGTCTTTCATGGCCGATTTTTGGAGCATCAAAACAGCCCCCACCATGCAGTCCACTGCAGTTCAAGAAGGCCCAAAACCGAGCTTGATGGAGGCAGAAACATGAAATGCGAATTTGGTCCATCTTTGATGCATCTCTACCGATCCATGTGAGTTTTTCCGCACCTCATTTGGTTGTATTCTACTCGTTTTTATGCATGATTTATGATCATGGACTTGATTGAAACTTAATAATGGTATCTTGAGCCATTTGTAAATAAAACGAATTTAGGGTTCTTAGCAAAATTTGGGGCTTTTTGATTTAAGCCTGATTTTGACAAATTGTTTGTTTAAGAATGTTTGTATATGAATAACTTAGAGTTATATGTAATCAATTTGAAGAAAAATTAATTGGATTGATTTTCCCCAATTGGCTTATTGTTGGCCAAAATTGAAATTTGGGTAAATTTGATTTTGAGCATGTTTAATGAAATTGGATGATTTAGAATGCTTAAAGTATGTTTAATTGAGGATTGATTGGATCAATTTGTTGGAAAATTAGTTTGGAACAATTTTCCCCAAATTGCTTTGGATGGCCGAATTTGGCAAGCTCCCTAATGTCTTGGATTTTTGAATTTTTGTTCATTGGATGACTTAGAAATCATTTGGGGATGTTGAATTTATGTTTGATTGGGTTCAATTGGATTGAATTTGATTGGGCATTTTTTTTCCACTTATGGCCGAGACTTTAGCATGTATTAATTGGGTTGATTTTGATCAAATTATGTTGGACATGATTAATTGATGTTAAGCATGATTAATTGGACAAATTTCATGTTTTGGAAACTTTGATTTGGGTAATTAATAATGCTATACACTTTAGGTAATTTAATTGAAAATTTGGAATTTTTGGAATTAAATTATTGGGCTTAAAATTGGATTTGGGCTTTTAAAGTTATTATTGGGTTTATTGGACTTTGTTGTACAAAGTTGGTTTAGGCCAAAATTGGTTGGATCCAATTAGGCCCAAAACCGCTTCCAAAAGGCCCAAATGCGACTAATGAACCTTTAACGTTTAATTGGGCCTAATGGGCCTAAATTAATTATGGGCTTATAGGGTAACTCTCGGATTGGATTTTGGTTATTCGGTTTGACCCGAGTTGACCAAAAGTCCACGCCTCAAGAAATTAATTAAAATCCCATTAGACTTTAATTAAATTAATATTGGATATTAATCGGGCTTTGAGACCCGTAACGATTAAATTTGGAATTTAAGTCGTAAAGGTTTATTTTATAAGTGTTTAATATTTAATTTAGAATTAAATAATGGATTTAAACATGTAATTTAATTTTAATTCGGGAATTCGTACTTTAAGTACTTGTTCGCAATACGAGTTTGACTCGAACAAAATCAAATCTTTGTTTGAACATTGGATGATCACTAATATCAAGATTAATTAATTGGATTAGATTGATTGATAACATGCTTGTATGAATACATGGTTGTGATGTTTGAATAATGTATATCGGATGAATATTAGATGGGTGGGGCAATTTTAGAAATTGTTGTAATAAATTTGATTTATTAATTGGACCTGCGTGTCCAGCCTTTTCACCTCCTATTCTTTGTATTCTCTTCTCACATATTCCCCTCAATGTAAATGAGGTTTCTTTAGAAGTGTAGTGTAACGGGTAGAAGAAATATTTGTGCTAGCGGGAGAGAGAAAGTGAGAGATTTGATCTAGGATCAATGTGTAAAATATCCATCCGCATATCATTATTATTTTACATATGCGCTTTATTATGTGTTTAGAATGCATGTTTAAGGGTGTATGATGATGAGACCTTAACAAAGATAATTAAAATTGGTAGCCAATTTGCACGAGAAAAACCCTCGTTAAATATCAAGCATTTATTTTCCTTCCATTGAGTGATTCTTACTCAAGATCCGAGATTGGCAGGGGTTGTTGGCCAAAGTCAAGCCCTTGTCCGTCGAAGATGTGTTTTAATCACGTGGCTTTGTTCCATATCGGTGTCGTGTCCAAGTTGTGGTTTGTTGGCCAAAGTCAAGACCACTTCTTGTCCATTGACATTGATTACGAAGCTTCCATGTCAATGGGTCCGCGCTTGACTGGGATCACTAGGTTTGTTGTGCCAAAGCCAAGGCCTAGTTGATTCAGAGGAAAAAGGTTAGGGTATACATTCGATGTATAGGCATATATAAGATATATTTGGGGACTTGGATGTCCACCTACTGGATCTAGGAGTTGGATGAGATCCAATTGATCTTAGAGATCTACCTAGTTAATTATCATACAATTTGTTGGCCAAAGTCAAGATTGTGTGATATTTAACGGGATCCTAGCCCACTAGGAAACACGGTTTCCCGAGTACTCGACAGAGGGTTAGAGGCTCGACGAAAAATAGTGGGAGGCAAGAATTGAATTTGCAATACTCGTTCAATTACTCGCCATACGCGCTCATTTAAATTATTTCGTCGTTAGATTAAATGTTAGTTGGACTAATATTTAAATTGTTGTTTTAATAAACAGTTGGACTGTATTATACTTGATTATATATAATTGGATTATATTAATCAATATATTTGAATTAATTGATTTCAGTTTACAGTTGATTTTATAATTGGATTATAGTAATCAATGTAATTGAGGTTAATTAATATGGATTATATTTGATTATATAGTTGGACTATTATAATCATTATATATATATAGTACCACTAATCGTTGATTAAATAGTTGGACTATTGTAATCAAGATAAAATTGAAAAGTTGGATATTTAAATTATAATCTGGGATTAAAATATTTTAAATGATTTAATTTTCAAATTGGGAATAAATAATAGGTTACTTTATTTAATAAAATAACTTATTATACCTTAAGCCCAAAATTAAGCAAAATAAGTAGAGCATAAAATCTTTGGAAGATTTATGTGATGATGACTTTAGTGCTTAATTTAATATACTTGTCATAAATCTAATTTTAGATTTAAGAAGTATTAAAATTGCAATTTATAATTCTTGGAGAATTAATTGACTATTCTAGAGGAGATAAAGTCAAAGTTTGCAATTGGGCATGTAGCACGAGGTGCACATCGTTTCGATATTCTAAAAAACCCAAGGCTTGGCCTAAGGTTTCTGAAATATTGAAAAGGATAATTGACATATCCCAAAGTGACTACCATTTGGATATGGCAGACACGAAGGAATTAAAGAAAGGGCAAGGCTCTTACTTTAAAAATGTTTGTCTTAGTTATGTTCACAGCTAGTATTGAAATTAGATTTTAAATACTTAGTGTGGTACATAAAATGTATGTATTGATGTTCAGAATCTGCTTTGAGCAGGATACTGACTTCAAGCTGAGATTGCTCTGCGAATCGGAAACGGGACAAAGTCGCTGTTTCGACCGTAGATACCTAAGTTTTGGAACTACCCTTCGGGTGTGTACTTAAATTAGGAACTGTTATAATGTAACTAGTTTAACTAGAGACATTATCTCTATATCAGTGCTTAATCCATTGTGGATAAACCTTTATATTCTAGAACACTAAGTGTTTCATTATATAAGATGATACTGAGATAACACATTAGATGTGAATAACAGAATTTATATTTTGAATATAATTAAAATCTCAAACATATAAAATGACAAATAAATAAGCTCAAATTGATTTGATCAATAGAGACTTATTTGTGGCATTGTTGTCTGGGACACAATTATACAAGACTCGTATATCCACACTTTTGAAGAATGGGTACCAGGACTGATTTGACTATTCAAATAAGTCTACGAATCTAGTTTATTAGGTAAAGTACCTAAAATACTATTTATTGGTAATAGTATAAGGGCCATTGACCTGTTAGCCCTATTCATGGTGAAGTAAGTGGGCTCATATCTAGCTAGGCTAGATGTGAACATGAATATTTCGTGACCTTAAGCGGATGTGGCATCACGTTATGGTTATGTGTTTCTTTTGAAGAACACAAATCGGAAACTTTTAGAGTTTCGACACGAAATAGACAAACAGATCGGCTATAGTATTATACCGTCACGGTAAGACCGTAATGGAAAATACTTAAGCAATAAGTTTCTTATATACTTGAAAGAGTATAGTATTCTTTCAAATGAGGACTCCTCTCGGAACACGTCAAAGTGACGGTGTGTCCGAACGGAT
Source organism: Zanthoxylum bungeanum (assembly GCA_019454045.1). Classification (NCBI taxonomy): domain Eukaryota; kingdom Viridiplantae; phylum Streptophyta; class Magnoliopsida; order Sapindales; family Rutaceae; genus Zanthoxylum; species Zanthoxylum bungeanum. Next base: position 49,654 of record SKCR01030045.1, read on the forward strand.
TAACCGAATCATGTTAGACATGATAAGGCTAATCATGAGTCGCTCTGAGCTACCATTTCCTTCAACGGAAGTTTTAAACATGCAAGAACTTATTTAGAATAAGGTTCCATAATAATCTGTTTGACAAATTACATATTAGGAATGAACAGGAAAGAAACGGGGTTTCTCATTTCTAGTAATTTGGGTATGCCAGGATAACGTTTGGATGATACCAAACTGAAAGACCCAAATTGGAACAGTGCCTATATAGGTTATCCTAAGGGAAACCTTAAGTATAGTACTTGTAAATCTCACATGAGAACAATGTGATTGCTGCTCACCATGCGGGGTTTTCCTGAGAGGAATACCGATATGCAGTGGTCAGTGAGAGGATAGTGATACTCAATGAAAATCGGAGTAATACTGTTCAACGCACGAAGTCCTTAATGGAACACAAATAGTTCATCAATGATGAATCTGTACCATTAATCTTCGAATACACAAGAACTGAGTAGATCGGATAGAGTCAGAAAACAACCTGGGGTATGGGTTTCTGATCTCACCTCATAAAGATGTTAATCTTTTAAGGTACACCAACTGATTACGTATGAGGTAGTGATACAAGCTATCGACTCCCTATTATGACAAAGTGTCATGAATCCGAAATGGATTCCATGTATAACAACTATTTTGGATACTAGTTGTTGTACCACAAGGCATTGTGCCTATTGGTACATTAAACGTCTTCAAGGAAGACATACATGGAAGGCAACATACCAACGTACAAAGCTGGGCTTTTGACGGAAAGGTATCGTTATCAACATTGTGTTAATAACGGTTCAACCTTTTACCTGTTGCCATGGTAAATCCATTTTGAAGATGCTTGTTGATAACTGCATATTTCATTTATGAAATGTGTCAGTTGCATCAAAATCGTTTTCCTGAAAAGGAAACCTTTTGGAGGATGCTTACAACATCCTGACGATTTTGTATAACCGACAAACAAGGTTTGCGGGTTATTCGATCCATGTTTGGATTGAAACAAGCATAAGGTTCTTGGAACTGACGTTTTGAAATAATCATAATGGTTTATGATTTGACTCAAAACGAAATAATTCTTGTGTATATAAGGAGGTTAGTGGGAGAGCACTGATAATGAAATTCCCATATAGCAATTGATGAAAGCTTGGCTTTCAATAGAAATTCTCCGTAGAATTCTGGGGAGTAACAACCTTTATTCGAGGAATAAAGATCTACTGGGATAGATTTGGAGTTGGTTAACACTCTCTGGAAATTGTACATTTAAAATGTACTTGATTGGTGTCTCATACGCTTCGAGCATATGGAGTCACAATCGGGTCAATCCAAGTGATAGTCACTGGATTGAAGATTAAGAACATCTGTTAGTATCTGAGAGAACTAAGATGTTGTCTTGAACTATGGAGATGGAGAACTTGAAGTGACTGGATCACTGCTGTGTAGTTTCCAAACAATTAAATATTGTGGTACTATAAAGTTTGAACACTGGGACAGTGGGCTGGAAATATTTCGAGCAAGATAACTGTTGCCGAATAAACAACAAATGCGGATTATTGCTGCAGCTGAGGTAGCAATAAAAGCCATTTGGATCGAAATAAATCTAATTAGATTAGATATAGTTCTTTTAGCAGCTGAGCTAGGCGTCAGCACAGGCTAAGGAATTAAAGGTCTCATCGACGATCCAGATATATACTTATATATCATCTGATTCGTTAGGATCATACATCGTGGCATGTGATGATCGTGTAAATCGCGTCAGACGATAATTAAGCAAATCCGCTGACGAAAATCTTTTCTCAGCAATTTGAGCGAATCGTACATAGTTCGGGTGTTAGACACTCGAGTGACTGGCTATGTGCCAAGTGGGAGATTGTTGGATAATATGACCCATAGCGTCACTATTTGTACAGATCACGGTGTTGTTGTACAAATTAACTATGTGACAAGGAAATTGCACTCTCATCATTTGTGATTAGATCACCATAGATGTATAAATGAAGAGAGGTACATATGATTAGTTCCTGGATTGAGATGATATGAGACAGTATCAGTCCACGAAGGATTAATCATTAAATATCCCTAGCCGGAGTATTATCGAGACAGGACATCGATAATGCGGAATAGGCTAGTATTGCACTTGTGCACGTTGTGAGGGCACGACGGCATAGTTCTCATATATTTAAGTATTGGATACTTATGCAAGTGCGATAGGAGGTTGTGTTTCACCGATGGTACGGGAAACAGCTTCGCTCTGGATAGACCCCTTGGAATCCCATTGGTATTATGACTATGTGTCTATGGGAGTCCGACATCAGGGTAGGTGTATTTGGTCTTAACCTGAGACTTGCACCGCTAATACTTACGATAATCGGTAGACTTTGGTCTTGGTGGTACAGGGCTTTAACCGGTTCTGCGTACACCACTTCTGGGTTTATCAGAGAGTCGTAGTGTATTGGGTGTGATGTCAAGACGGAAGTATCACTTCAGTCATAGTGGATATGATGTCAAGCAGGATACGGTACTAGTGCTCTTGAGTGATGCGCATCCAATCATGATATTATTTGCGAGCGCATTCGCATTTCGAATTCGAGTGCGGCACGCAAGTCAAATCGTGCGTCAAATCACTAGTCACATCAAGCGTCGAATCAAATGTCACTTTGAGTGATATGACATGTTGTCACTTGATTTGAGTGATTGATGTAGAAGTTGAAAAAGCAACTTTTGCTTTTTGCTTTTTGACTTTATCATTTAAAGAAAAGTAAAATATATGGTAAATGGTTTTAATTTTGAAAAAATAAAAACCTATTACATTTTATTTTCTTTTACTTTTTCTCTCACCTTTTACGCATCTCTTCATCTCCCTCTCTTTTCTCTCCTTCTTCCACTTTCGGCTTGGAGCCGATTTCCTCTCCAAAAATTTTTGGTTTGACCGAAATTTTGAGAAGCAAATGAAGAAGAGTAGTGCTAGCACACACATGGGTTATATTATGGTGATAGGGAAACGAATTTGTGAGCTTGGAAAGCTTGAAGCTTGGGGCTTCAATGGAGTCTTTCATGGCCGATTTTTGGAGCATCAAAACAGCCCCCACCGTGCTGTCCACTGCAGTTCAAGAAGGCCCAAAACCGAGCTTGATGGAGGCAGAAACATGAAGTGCGAATTTGGTCCATCTTTGATGCATCTCTACCGATCCATGTGAGTTTTTCCGCACCTCATTTGGTTGTATTCTACCCGTTTTTATGCATGATTTATGATCTTGGGACTTGATTGAAACTCAACATAAACAACATACTAGCAACCTAATCATGCTCAAATACAAGGTTTGGATGAAACGAAATACGTGTGTCTCTCAAGTGATACGTGGCATTGTATCCCGTGTGCAAACCACAATACCGTCCATTCGGATTCGGCTACGGAATTTACATCCGGGTTTCCATCCGATACACCACAAGAGAGAACACATATTCCGTTCACCCAGAAATCACATCATGTACCAATTCACAATAATCAATAAAGGATAATAAATAAAAGGGTGACCCTCAGGTCTTACCTTTTAAGTCGCTTTCCGGGAGTGCGTTCTACGGTGCCGGAAGGGATATCGTTTTGCTGTTTTTACTGGTCCGCTGTTTCTACTATTTTGTCCGTTGTTTCCGCTGTTTTCACGGGTTTTTTAGTCTATTTTTGTGCAGATTTCTGTCTTGGTTTCGGCTACTGCTTTCACGATTTTGGTCTCGATTTTTAGGGTTGGTTTCTTTGGTTTGGGGGCTGTTTATTTGTCGGCAGTGGGAAGCAATGAGATTCTGCGAGAGAGTGATGGGTGAAGGGCAGTGAGTGGATGTAAGGTTCTACGTGAGGGATGTACGTGCATGGAGGTCAGGTTTTGACGTGAGTTTGCTAGGGTTTTTGGCTTCTGTTGTGGGCTCTGACGTGGACGTGGATAGAGGTTAGGGGCGTGGCAGATTCAGTGAGGGTTCTTCATGTGAGCATGGGAAAGAGAGAAGCTGAGGGGCAGTTTGTTTGCAGGGGCTGAACAAGGCTGTGGAATATGCGTGAACGAGCTGCTAGGGTCTGTGAGTGTTGTTTGCTGAATCTATTGCTTTGCTCTTTTTGTTGTTTTTGCCATGAGTGAAGGGGGGTTTGTGTGGCAACGTGCGAGAGTCAGTGAGCCGAGAAGGGCTGTGCTACGTGCGGCAGGTGTGTGGATGCTTGTGATTTGCGTGATGAAGAAGGCAGTTTATTGAGGGAATGAGGTGAGCCGATGGAGGTTATGGCCAGGTGAGGGACGTGTTTATTGCATGAGGGCTGATCGAAGCAGTTTGCTGTGAGGCGGTGAGGGGTTGTTGATGGTGCCGTGAGTGTTTCAGTTCGGTTGAGTGGCTGATGCTGATGTGTGGAGGGCTATGTTGTGGGCAGTGAGGAGCGCAACTATGTGTTTATTGCCGAGTAAATGAATGGTGAGTGGTTGCTTCGTGGTTTGAAGAGTGATGTGTGGAGGGATAGAAGGCTGCCGAGAGTGGAGAGATAGGGTGCAGTTTGGTCGGTGAGTTGAAGGACTGGTTTGTTTGTTATTATTCGGTCAGTATATGGAGTTGTGAGGGTTGCATGGTTTCTGTGTGGGGCGTACGTGAAGTGTCTCGGCTGTTTGGTTTGCTAGGGTTACGTGAGGGCTGTTGGCTTTTGAGGGGAGCTTGGACGTGGCTTTGTCAACGCATGGTGGAGGGCTGGGCTGTGATTGTGATATGGCTTTTTATTGATTTATTTTCAGTTAATGCCGAGAGAGGAGATGGATGGAGGCGTGAGCAGTTTTTTGGGTTTCAGTTGGTGAAGGGCTCGGCTGTGATAAGGATCCAGTTAAGGGGCTGCTGTGTGGATGATCTCCAAGGTGTGTCCAAGGTGCGTGCCTGTAGTGAGCTGTGCATCAAGAAGGCATGCGGCTAAATTGGGCTGTCAGGCTACTGGTTGAGTAAAGGGCAAAGGCTAGTGAGTGTCGCTTGTTGAGTGGGCTGTGTTTGTGAGTGTAGGGCTGTGAGCGTCATCGACAAAGGTGCGTGAATAATGGAGATGATAGGGCGTGAATGAGGGAGATCATCGAGAAGATTGGGAGGTTGATTGAGGCAAATAATGGAGTTAATTCGGTGATGGGAGGCCTGAAAACGTGTGGGGTTTTTTTGTTGTTTTGTATGTGACTTTTGTTGGTTAGTGTTTTGGCCGGGTGGTTGCATGAGTGAGGGTATGGGTTTTGGTTATTATTTTTGTTATTCACGTGGGATGCATGGCTTTAGGGTATGGGTTTTGTTGGTTTGTTGTTTGGTGAGATGCATGAGTGGGTTTTTAGAATATTGGTGGGAGCATGGGAGAAAGTTAGTGGAGTGTGGGGTATTTTTGTGAACCGGGCCGAGGATAAATTTTAAAATTGAGACCGAACGAGCGAACCTGAAGCTTGAGTGAGCGAACCAAATCCAAAAATATCAATTCTTGACATTTCCCTTCCGACGACCGCTTTCCGCAACTTCCGCAACTAAAAAGGTAATGCCTCCATTCGAGGCTCATCATCGGGCTGATATGCAAAAATGCAATGCCTACACTTCATAAATCTATACTTAAGTTTTAGAAGTACTAAAATTGCAATAAATAATTCTTGGAGAATTAATGACTATTCTCAAGGAGATAAAGTCAAAGTTTTCAATTAGTCAAGTAGGGCAAGGCGCACCTTACTTCGATATTCTAGAAGGCCAAGGCTTGGCCAAAGGCTTCTGGAGTGTTGAATCTGGTAAAGGCAAAATCATTATAATCTTCTGGGAAGATAAATGACATATCCCAAAATGTCTGCCTAAATGTGGCAAACGGGATCGCGGAAGCGTGACTGCCGTTTGGACAAAGCAGACATGAAGGAATTGAAGACGAGCAAGGCTATGACTTTAAATATGTTTGTCAACAATATGTTCACTACTAGTATTAAAATTAGATTTTAAATACTTATTGTGGAACATAAATATATATATTGATGTTTAGAATCTGTTTTGAACAGGATACTGACTTCAATCGAGATTTATCTGCGAATCGGAAATGGGACGAAAGTCGCTGTTTTAACCGCAGAAACCTAAGTTTAGGAACTACCTTCGGGTGCGTACTTAAATTAGGAAACAGTTATAATGTAACTATTTTGACTAGAAACATTATCTCTATATCAGTGTTTGACCCGCTGCGGGTGAACCTTTATATTCTAGAACACTGAAGTGTTTCATTATATAAAGATGATGATATTAAGATAACACATTAGATGTGAATAACAGAATTTATATTTTGAATATAAATCTCAAATATATACAATGACAAACAAATAGCTCAAACTGTTTTGATCAGGTGAAACTAATTGTGGCATTGTTGTCTGGGACACAATTAAACAAGAATCGTATATCCACACTTTCGAAGAGTGGGTACTCGGACTAATTTGATTCTAATCAAATAAAGTCTACGAATATAGTTTATTGGGAAATGTGCTTATAACACTATTTCCTTGGTAAAAGTGCAAATGCCACCGACCAGTTAGCCCTAGTTCATAGTGAAGCAAGTGGGCCCATGTCTAGCTAGGCTAGATGTGGATATGAATATTTCGTGACCTTTACAGATGTGGCATCGCATTATGGTTATGTGTTTCTTTTGAAGAACACAAATCGGAAACTTTTAAAGTTTCGACACGAAATAGACAAACAGATCGGCTAAAGTATTAAACCGTCACGGTAAGACCGTAATGGAAAATACTTAAGCAATAAGTTTCTTAAATACTTGAAAGAGTATAGTATTCTTTCAAATGAGGACTCCTCCCGGAACACATCATTTTGACGGTGTGTCCGAACAGGATAAACCGAATTTTGTTGGACATGATAAGGTTAATCATGAGTCGCTCTGAGCTACCATTTCCTTCAATGGATAATCATAAGCAGTGAAGAACTTATTTAGAATAAGGTTCCATAAAATCTGTTTGACAGATTTCATATTAGATATGAACAGGAAAGAAACCAGGTTTCTCAATCCTGAATATTTGGTGTGCTAGACATACGTTTGGATGATACCAAACTAAAACCCAAATTGGATAAGTTCCAATTGTAGGTTATCCTAGGGATACCATAAGTATTGTACTTATACAACTCACTAGAGAACAATTAGATTGTTGCTCACCATGCGGTTTTCCTAAAAGGAAAACCGATATGCAGTGGTAAGTGGGAGGATAGTAAAACTCGATGAAAAACGAAGTAATACTATTCAAGGCACCGATTCCTAATGGAACAATAAATAGTTCATCTAGGATGAAACTATACCAGTAATCTTCTAATACACAAAAACCGCGTAAGCCGGAGAGAGTCAGAAAACAACCTGTGGTATGGGTTTCTGATCTCACCTCGTAAAGATGTCAATCTTTTGAGGTATACCAACTGACTACGTATGAGGAAGTGATACAAGGTATCGACTCCCTATTATGACAAAGTGTCATGAGTCCGAAATGGATTCCATGTATATCAACCAAGTTTGGATACTAGTTGATGTACCGCAAGACATTGTGCCTATTGGTACTATAAGTCTTCAAGGAAGACGTACATGGATGGCAACATACCAAAATATAAAGCTAGGCTTTTAGCGAAGGTATCGTTATCAACATTGTGTTGATTACGATTCAACCTTTTACCTGTTGCCACGGTAAATCCATTTGGATAATGCTTGCTAATGCTGCATGTTTCATTTATGAAATATAGTAGCTGATTGGGAAAATCGCTTTCCTGAAAAAGGAAACCTTTTGGAGGATGTTTATAACATCCTGTCGGTTTTGTCGTACTAAAACTAGCAAACAAGTTTTGCGGGTTATTCGATCCATGTTTGGATTGAAGCAAACATAGGTTTATAGGAATTATCGTTTTGATGTAATCATAATGGTTTATGATTTAATTCAAAAACGAAATGATTCTTGTGTATATAAGAGGGTTAGTGGGAGCGCACTGACAGTGGCCATCCTATAAAATAATGATAATACGTCATTTCTAGGAAATGATATTCCTATATAAACTATAGACGAAAGCTTGGCTTTCGAAAATTCTCTGAGAACTCGTACATTGAAAAATGTACGCGACCAGGTGTCTCATACGCTTTGAGCATATGGATTCACAAACAGGCCAATCCAAGTGATAGTCACTGGATTGATGTTAAGAACATCTGTTAGTATCTTAGAGATCTAAGGATGCTGTCTTAATCTGAGGAGATGGAGAACTTGAAGTGATTGGGATCACTGTAGCAAGTTTCCTAAACCAATAAAACGACTATAAGTCGCAAGCGGTACTACTAAGTTTGAATAACGGAACAGTGAGCTGGAAATATTCTAAGCAAGATATTGTTACCGAATAAACAACAAATGCGGGTTATTGCTGCAGCTGAGGCGGCAATAGAAACCTTCTGGGTCGACAAATCTAATTAGATTAGATATAGTTCTGTTAGCAGCTGAGCTAGGCGTCAGTGCGTGCTAAAGAATTAATGGTCTCATCAACGATCCAGATATATACTTCGATATTCATCTGATCCGTTTGGATCATACATCCTGGCGATGTGATGATCGAATAAATCGCATCAGACGATAATCATGCAAATCCGCTGACGAAAGCCTTTTCTCACCAATTTGAGCCAACCGTACATAGTTCGGGTGTCAATCACTCGAGTGACTGGCTATAGGCCAAGTGGGAGATTGTTGGAAAATTATGACCCATAACGTCACTATTTGTACAGATCATGGTGTTGTTGTACAAATTAACTATGTGACAAAGGAGATTGCACTCTTATCATTTGTGATTAGATCACCTAGATGTATAAATGATGAGAGGTCCCTATGATTTGTTCCTGGACGGAGAATGATATGAGACAATATCAGTCCACGAAGGATAAATCATTAAATATCCTTAGTCAAAGTATTATCGAGATTGGACATCGATAAATACGTAAAAGACTAGTATTACACTTGTGCGCGTTGTGAGGGCACAATGGCATAGTTCTCATATATTTGGGTATATGATACTCATGCAAGTGTAATAGGAGGTTGTGTTTTACCGATGGTACGGGAAACAGCTTCTCTCTGGATAGACCCCATCAGAATTCCATTGGTAGTATGACTATGTGTCTATGGAAGTCTGAAATCAGGGAGGTGTATTTGGTCTTAACCTGAGACTTGCACCGCTAATACTTGCGACAATCAATATACTTTCGTTGCGGTCGTCCAGGGCTTTAACAGGTTCTGTGTACGCCAATGCTGGGTATATTGAGAATCGTAGTGTGTTGGGTATGATGTCAAGACGGAAGTGTCACTCCAGTCATATGGAGATGATGGTCACGTAGGATACGGGACTGGTTCTCTTAAGTACTGCAGCTTTCGGGATAAAATGACAAGGTCAGGTTTATCCGATTATAGAGACTAGTCACCAGACATCCGACATGTGCTTCGTACGGGGCAGACACAATTCCAGCCCCAGGCCTAGCACGTGATCATTCGATACTGGATAGAAATACGCAATACTACGGTATACTACGCTTGATACAGATCCTTTATTCCTGTAAGGATGTTTCCGGAGAATTGGGTAGGCATGGCGCTTTGCTAGAGACCAACCTTGTCTTGTAAATCGGTATAAACGTAGTACGAGGTACTTACGTGTTCGAATAGTCCTACGACCGAATGACGTATAACTCGCACTCTAAATTAATCTGGGATTAATTGCGAAGATATTTTATATGGGATAAAATATCATTTAAAGAGAGATAACGATTAATTTGGAATTAATCGATAAATTAATATATTTGATATATTATATCTCCGCAATTGATATATTAATTGCAGAGATATAATTAATTCGTTAGCGATGTGAATAGTGATTTCGCTAGGCGTAATCATTTAATTACGACGCAACGGAAAATTTGTTAATTTGGAATTAGCGAACCCGAGCCTGAGATTATTTGCGAGCGCATTCGCATTTCAAATTCGAATGCGGCACGCAAGTCAAATCAAGCCTTAAATCGCTAGTCGCATCAAGCGTCAAATCACTTGTCACTTTGAGTGATGTGACTTGACAAGTTGTGATTGAGTGATTGGGTGATGTGAGTGGTTGGGCTTTAATGGTTTGACTTGTAAAATCCAAATTCAAATGAAATGCATTTGAAATTCACTCTTGTGTATAAGATACACAAATTTGGATCACATTTGACAACTCTCTCTCTCCCATTTCTTTCTTCTTATTCACGCCTATGGAGGGGCAAAAACCTTCTGTTTTTGTGTGAACTGTCGTGAGCAGTAAGGCAAGAGTGGATTTTGTGGCAAAATCACAAGTGCATTTCGAATTCGAGTACAAGCATTGCTAATAATGACAATGACCACTCATGTAAACTTATCTATTCCGAAAAGGGAGTATGGGAAGCCTAACCATGAGACACCAGTATCTCTAGTGAGAGTCAAAGGTACCAGATAAGGACCTGCCAACTGTCCAAACTATGGAAAACGAATGTCGCTCCATTAGGTATTCTCCAGACAAAAGTTGTTCAAGAGTTGCAAGAGATCACACAAGGTCTTCCACCATTGAAAATTACCCATGATGGCTAACACATCCTTCAACAAATACTAGTGATGAATAATAGGAGGCCATCCTCCTCGAATCATCAGGTGGAATGGAATACCTATGTGATCATGCGAGTGTTCAATTCAAATATACTGAGAAGCATTATCATTACGTATACAAAGAGACTTTAGCAGTCAAATATGGCATCAAGAAATTTGAGTTTCATCTAATAGGTTATCATTTTCCGGTAAAAGTAGACATCTCATCATTTTCTAGAATCCTTGACTTCAAAAACAAATCCTTGCCAGAAAAATAGTTTGAGAATGAAATAATGGTTCTCTAAATATGATTTCTTTGTAAAGCATATAAAATGAGACCATAACCTAATCCCTGACCTGTTAACCAGACCTCATCAAACTAAACTGATAACTCAAACAACCTCTATCCCTTTAATCCTCATATAATCTTAATCCTCGCAACTTCAGACAGTTCTATCCCATTTGTAGGTAATAAATAGTGCATGAATTTATGTACTAGAGCTTCATGTATTGTAAACGGAATTTATTATTGTAATAATAATAAATGCATTATTCATTTTATCAAAGTTGTTTGAATTATATTGCATATTGTCTAATTGTCTTGTTTACATTGATTACTATTGTACCTTCAGATTTAGTGTATGTTTGATGCATAAGAGGATTTTAGTCTAAAATTAGTAATCTAAATAGTCCATAGAGGGCAAACAAAGAGGGTACTTTGTTTGTGGTTTATCTATAGTTGTGGTCCATTCTATACTTGTACGACGACCTTGATCGGGATCGTTCATGTAGTGACATGGAAATGGAGTCACCTTGTATGATGATATCATATAGGACTGGACTCAGATAAATATGAATTTCTAATAATATCCGTTAACTGAAGAAATTCATTTTATCTAATAGATGGTCATATATGGATTCGATCTTAATCCTGAGTATACCACGATGTAACAACCGGTGGTCTCTACTATTGTTGACAGTAGTATTGTTACATCATGGGATGAGTGTTATGTAATATAAAATTATGTCCGAGCATATATACAATCTTGGAATGACCTTCGGGATAAACTGTAAATTCTTTGAAACTTCGATATAGGATTCTAGGATGTTCCACTACGGACAGCCCATGGTATTTAGGCCGTAACTTTCTCATACGAACTCTGATTTCTATGCATTTTATATCATCGGATAGCTGATATCGAGACCTACAACTTTCGCGTTGAACATGTTTCCAAATTCATATCGGAAATGGGCTAAAAATGTAAATTAAAATTCAGATAAATAGTACACGAGGGCATTGTAGTAAAATCTACAAGTTTCTTGAAAATTCTACATTTTTCGTTTCTTTTAAAAATGACCAAGTATATAAGGGAACTATTCATGAATCCCAAAAAAAATGAAGAGACGTGAAGCGGAAATAGAAGAAGGAGAAGAAGAGAAGAAGAAGAGAAGAAGAAAAGAGAAGAAAAGAAGAAATGAAGAAGAAGAAAAGAAGAAAGAAAGAAGAGGGAAGAGGGAAGAAGCAAAAAGAAGGTTAAGCATACTTGAAGCTTGAAGAATGAGGAAAATCAAGTGGATTGAGGTAAGGCTTTTTGACCCAAACCTTGGATTGAGTAGTTTTGTTGTGTTAATGGTGTTAGAAGAGCACACAATAAACATAGTATTTAGTGACATATGAGCATGAATTGATTATGTTCAGTAAGAATCAATGCATGTGAACCTTAAGTATTGAACTAATTAGGACTTTGAGATTAAAGGGTTAAATTGAATTGAAGTGTGTGGTTTAATAGGTATTTACATTGAAGTTTATAGCATTGATGGGTATATGTTGTAATATGGAAATGTGGAATGATTATTGAGTAAACTAGGCTTGGAGAATTGAAGTCAATGCCTGAATTTGGCCTCACATCGTGACACAACTCACCGCACATCGCGACGCATATTGGGAAATTGGTAAATATTTTGATTCTGGAATGCAAGCGTCGTGACGCGCAAAGAGTTGCGTCGCAAATCGACCTGGAAATTTAAAGATCACATTTCTGGAATCATACACGTCACGACAGGCAAGGTTCCGCGTCCCAATCCAAAGATAGAATTTTCCCGAAATAATTTCAATTCATTCCATTTCCACCCCAGCACGTTAAAGGCCGCCCTAAAGGTCTCGTATCAGCTTGTATATATATAACGTCATGACATAAATGCGATATGTCTATTTCGATAATAATAAAAGCACTCCAAAAAGATAGACTCGATTCTATTCAGAATACGTTCCTCATTTCATTTTCTATCAAGTTATTAATTATAGATCATCGTAGGAACCAAGGCTTCTTCAGCAAATGAGTAATGTCGGCTAGATTCTAAAATCTATGAGTGGACCTATTTTCTCAAACTGATTTTATTTATCAAGTTTTGAATTCAGACTTACTTTTTGAGCATATGGGGCGTTAGACAAAATTTAATCACATACGCTTTTCATACAGTGATGTTTCAGAAAGATTGTTTTTAATAGCATGAGTTTTGAGATTTTTAAAGGCATGAGGGAAAAACCCATCTCAGTATGTAACTTGTGGAATTGACGGATGACATGTGCACATGTAGAGAACTGGGGGGACATCGATACGTAAAGCCCGCAGATTCTAGTTTTCAGAGCTTGGAGGGTAGCATAGATCAGCACCCTCAGTTCTAGTTCTATGGCTTGGGGGACGGCGATATGTAACACCCCAAGACCACTAGTTTCAGGGAGATGAGTGGCACGCTTTGGGGGAAGGCGATACGTAACACCCTAAGACCACTAGTTTCTTGGACAAGAGTGGCATGCTTTGGGGGACGGTGATACGTAACGCCCCAAAGTCATAGATTTGAATTCCTAGCTCTAGTTAGGCATATGAGGGGATGGCAATACGTAACGCCCCCATACGATAAATTTTCAAAGACATATACAGATTACAAAAATAGTTTTCCATTATAGTTTTCAGAAAAGGTTTTTAGAAAAGAAAGTTTTTTGAAAACAGCAGTCTTATAAGAAACATTCAGAAAAACAGGTTTAGAAAAGTTTTCTAGAAAGAAAGGAAATCATTTTTAGTTTATGAAAGATATTTCTAGAAAAGATAAGTTTTACAAAAGATTTTTCAGAAAGATTTTCATAGATGAGTTCAGAGTTTTCAGACCAGAAAAGAGATTTGATAATAGTTCTAGGACCCCAAGACATGGAGTAGTCGACCAGGTTCCTGCAGAACGAATGACGACCATTTCTTCTAGAAACCTCAATTCTAATAAGCATATTGATACTTAACAGGATCATCACCGAGTTTAGGTGTAAAATAGAAATGCGTGTCTACAGATCCTTATGATTATATGTGCTCACCCTTAAACTTAAAGCCCAGTAAAGAAAAGAACCAGTAAAGTAGAGCAATGGATAGATTAGACGAATAGTGAGTTGGCAAGACTGTCAAATCGATAAGCCCAAATGAATTATAGATAAGAAGCATGAGATAAAATAGTACGAAACCACAGTAAGATGAGCTAAGTCTGGAAGCTACCGTTGAAATAAGGAACCCTTAAAGAAGTAACGACTTAGAGGTACGAAGATACTAGGGAGAACGACTCTCAGGAATATAGTGAACAACTTATAAAGAGTCTCATGGTATTGAGAAGGAAAGACTAGGTAAAGAGTAACACCGAAACCAAGAAACTTAGTAGAGATGTCTTAAGCAATCAAGTTATTGGAGTTTCCAGGGAAATAAAGATATAAGGAGTTCAAGAAACTGATGAGTAGGAAAGTCAAGTAATAGAGCAAAACTTGGTAAGAAAGAATAACAGAAAGAGTACGGTAGGAGTTTGAGAGAGTATGAACCTTATGGAGGTTCACAATAAGAGGTGGTATCATCGATAATTGGAAAATGAATTAGTAGTAAAGTTGAAACATGAAATTCAGATAGTTCCTAGTAGTAGTACCCTGGTGGGGAAGCCAATACCAGACATGTAAACAACAGAGTCATAAGCTTATATATGAGCAATATAAGCAACTAAAACATGTATAGCTAGTGAGAACACCACCACCGAAAGACTCTAGGAAAATCCCCACCTCTTAACCCTCGTTAAATAGTAGCAGAGATGGACCTTGAGGGATGCCTTAAGATACTCCCAGAAACAAGTGAAAGTATAATGATAAAAGATCGAAACATAAAACTTTTAGATACAATACCAGAACAGAATAGAAAAGGAAATAACTTTAAGTGAGAGATCTAGAAGAGAAGTTATTATATAAAGCAATGAAGAGATGAAATACTAGTTAAGCAGTGACAATGATGTAAAAGAACAACGTTAAAAATGACTAGGGATATGTGAGAGCTGATATCCTTCGGATAAGGATACATAGATATAGATCATAGAAGTTTTAGTTACAGAACAGAGCAAGAGAAAAGATAAAAAAAAAGGTCAACAAGTAAACAGTTGGAAATGAATCTGTTGAGATGATAGGAGAAATTACTAAGTAAGCAAAAATAGAAGAATGAAACAACAAAGGTTTCTTAGTATCAGCCTAAGCCATGGGTATGAGTGGTTTAGTAGATTTTTAGCATAGTACGAAATCGTGGAGATAAATTACTGCAATGTTGCAATTAGTATAGCAAGTGAATCCATAAGATACGGTAAAATTGCATGTATTTGAGTAACGACCCTTGATAGCACTAGGCTATGGAAAATGAGTTAATGTGGAACACCATAACCAAATTTATTGTAACAATGAAAGCAAAGTACAGAAGGGTATGAGCTTTAGCTAGGATCAAATTGCCAGCATCGATTTTAAGTTGGGAATGGGAGCAGTTTAAGCATCAAGGTGCATACAAATAAGCATGATCTTTAACTAATTAAAAAGGACCACTAGGAAACTACCTAGAAGCAACATTTTAAGTACCAGAGTCATCGGTAGACAATACCAGTACGTTAGGAAAAACCTAGACCCCCTTAAATAAGCAGAGATATTGGAACTTGAAGAGAGAAGTTCATAAGCAGTTTGAGCTCAGCAAGAAGAATATATAGAGTTAAGTAGCTAAGATATGAGAAAATATGTTAAGATCAAGTTAAACAAGTGTAGCTAAAAGAGAGTATCGAGTTACAAGCATTGCTAATAAGGACAAGGACCACTCCTGTAAACTTATCTATTCCGAAAAGGGAGTATGGGAAGCCTAACCATGAGACACAAGTATCTCTAGTGAGAGTCAAAGGTACTAGATAAGGACAACTTGATCGAGTCAAGTAATTGTTGAATATAACTAAAGATCTAGAGAAAATATTTCCTTGGAGACAAAGAAGGTTGAGCACAACTAGAGGTTCAAAATAAGGTAGTCTAAGATACCTAGCGAAGATCTTATGAAACAAAAATGAGGTGGTACTCTTAGTGAAGAACTTAAGGGATATTCACTGAAACCACAAATTCTGAAGCAATTTACCCTAGTATAGTATAGTGGTTGAGACTACGGCAATATGTATATAGTTAGATAAAGCCAGTGGGTTATAAGGAACCCACAAATCCTGTGATCTATGATAGGATTCCAAGTTTAAAGAGAATTCGAGGACGAATCCTATTTAAGAGGGGAAAAATTTGTAACGACCGGGAATTTCAACTATTGTTACACTGTGTGGATGAGTGTTGCTTAATATAAGTCATGTTTGGAAACATATACCCTCGTTAGATGACTCTAGGAACAATCGGTAAATTTTTGGATTCCAAAATTAGATGCCACAATATTCCACTCCGGATAGCCAATGGTATTTGGGCCGTAACTTTCTCATACGAACTCTGAATTTTATATCATCGAAAAGCTTAGATCGAGATCTATAACTTTCACGTTGAACGTTTTTGTAATACAGATCAAAAATTCAGATGAATAGTACCCCGAGCGTCATTCTAGAGATTTCTTAAAATTTCTAAAAAACTCTCAACTTTTCTCCATTTTCGGCAATTTCAAACAAGTCTAAGTATAAAAAGGGGTATTTTCCATTTCACAAAATTTAGAAAAGAGAGAGAGGAGAAAACATATGGAAGAAGAGGAAGAAGAATAAGAAAAAAGGAAAGAATAAAAGAAGAAAGAAAGAAGAGGGAAGAAGCAAAAAGAGGTTTGGTATCCATGAAGCTTAAAGGATGGGGAAAATCAAGTGGATTGAGGGGAGGCTTTTTGACCGAAATCTTGGATTGAGAAGTTTTTTCAGTTAATAGTTTAAGAATGATAAGAGCACAATAAACATAACATTTAGTGACATATGAGCATGGATTGATTATGTTGAGTAAGAATCATACATGGGAACCTTAAATATTGAGCTAATTAGGACTTTGAGATTAAAGGGTTAAATTGGATTGAAGTGTGTGGTTTAATAGGTATTTACATTGAATTTTATAGTATTGATGGGTAGATGTTGTAATATGTAAGTGTGGAATGATTATTGAGTAAACTATGCTTGGAGAATTGAAGTCAATGCCTCAATTTGGCCTCGCGTCGCGACACAACTTACCGCACATCACGACGTGTACTGGGAAATTGGTAAATATTTGATTCTGGAATGCACGCGTCGCGACGTGACCGGGAAATTTGAAGATCACGTTTCTGGAATCATGCATGTCGCGACGCACAAGGTTCCGCATCATGACGCAAAGACATAATTTTCCTGAAATAATTTCAATTCATTCCAGTTCCACCCCAGCACGTTAGAGGCCGCCCTAAAGGTCTCGTATCAGCTTGTATATATATAATTTCATGACATTAGTGTGATATGTCTTGCGATAATAATAAAAGCACTCGAATAAGATAGACTCGATTCGATTCAGAATATGTTCCTCAGTTCATTTTCTAATCAAGTTATTAATTATAGATCATCGCATGAACTAAGGATTCTTCAGCAAATGAGTAATGCCGGCCAGATTTAAAAATCTATGAGTGGACCTCTTTTCTCAAACTGATTTTATTTATCAATTTTTGAATTTAGACTTACTTTTTGAGCATATAGGGAGTTAGATAGAATTTTATCACAGATATTTTTCATACAGTGATGTTTTAGAAAGATTGTTTTTAATAGCATGAATTTTGAGATTTTTAGAGGCATGAGGGAAAAACCCACTTCAGTAAGTAACTTGTGGAATTGACGGATGACATGTGCACATGTAGAGGACTGGGGGGACGTCGATACGTAACGCCCGCAGATCCTAGTTTTTAGAGCTTGGAGAGTAGCATTGATCTGGACCCCCAGTTCTAGTTCAGTGGCTAGGGGACAGCGATACATAACGCCCCAAGACCACTAATTTCATGGACATGAGTGACATGCTTTAGGGACAACGATACGTAATGCCGCCAAAGTCATGGATTTGCATTCCTGACTCTAGTTAGGCATATGGGGGGACGGCGACACATAACGCCCCCATATATAAGATTTCAGAGTCAGATACAGATTACAGAAATAGTTTTCAGTTATAGTTTTCAGAAAAGGGTTTAAAAAAGAAAGTTTTCCGAAAACGACAGTCTTGTAAGAAATATTCAGAAAAGCAGGTTTAGAAAAGTTTTCTAGAAAGAAAGGAAATCGTTTTCAGTTTATAAAAGAGATTTTAAGAAAAGATAAGTTTTACAAAAGAGATTTCAGAAAGATTTTCAGAGATGAGTTCAGAGTTTTCAGACCAGAAAAAAGATTTTCAAATTAAGCTATTTCTGAACTTTGGTTTTAAAACCCAACATCTTCCCAACAATATTTTAGTTTTCATTTTATATAGTCCACTAACTTAGATCATTCAAACGATCTAAGCCCTCCCAGTGTTTTATTTTGCAGGACCCCGGAGGACGAGCTTGAGAGGATGGATACTGATGGCAGTCACTAGGGTGTTTGAGTCCACCAGATCGAGTGTAGAGCTACAGTTCAGCAAGAGTCAAATAAAGTTATGAATTATACATTATGTTTAGCAGAGTCTGTTCATGTAAAAGATAAAGTGTCCATGAACAGAGTTGTAAACAGAATCATTATTGAGTACACAAGCCATAATTATCAAGTTGCATTTCATGTTATTATTTCAGGGCAATGGTCACATGCTTGAGTTTATGTTCCAGAATAAAGTATTAATGTTGTCAATAGTGAGAGCCTCAGGGGAATAGGACGGTCTATTCCCTACCGGTGGCGTCCCCAGATCGGGGATGTTACAGCTAGAGACAAAATATGTAAAGGGATTTAACGGACTTTTGACCCGGCTCTATTTATGAGATATTCGTGAAGGGTTATATCCATATATAATGACTATATCGATGGACACCGAAGTTGTTCAGTTTATTTTATCCATCTACGGTAACGAGAGTTCAACTTTGAGTTTTTAGTGGAATAACGCGGAGTTAATAATTCGTAATATTTGATTAAAAAGTTTAATTAATATTTTGAAATTATTAGAGCTCGGAACCGTAGGTCTATTTGGTCCCCGTTCTAGCTTGATTAACTGTAGCAAACCTAATATAATTAGATTGTCTAATAATATGCTCACATTATATTTATATATTATAATAAGATTAATAATATTTATTGTCATAAATGAAAACTCTATTAAATTAGTTTAACTTAATATTTTCTAGAATTATTTGATTATGAGATAATCAAGTCTTGATTATGAGATAATCAAGTTAGTAATAATTATGAGATAATTACTACAACATAATTGAGGTAATTTAATCATTATTGGAGATAGTGATTTTTATTTACCTTGGAGACAACCAGATGGCTTGCCATGCTCTCAATTTTTATGTCTATTAGGTGGCTTGTATACACTAATAGTTTTTGTCCTTAGCTTAATCCATTCTTATGCTTTGGTATGGCTCCGCATTTATGTGTTTTGACAGTGAAAGAAATTCTTAGATCTAAATGACAAAGTCCTTGTCTTTAGCTTAGCATTTTCCTAGGCTGTGGTATGGCATTCACATTGTTTTGTGTTGGCCATTGCAAAGAAAGCTGACAAGAAACCCACTTGGATTCGAAATCCAAGCAAACCCCAAGCAACGGACAGAACCCCAAGAACCGCGAATTTGATTTTATAGAAACAAAACCCTTCCAAAGCCACAAGAAGACCCACAAAGAACTTGCCCTTGAGAACCTTTAAGATGAATCCTTGTAGTGTTTTGCTAGCAAATGGAGACGCCACTAAGTTTGCTAAACTTAGATAAGTCGATTCAAACTTGAAAAGGGGAATCCCTCCCTTACAAGAATTCGGCCATAGCCAAAGCTTTAAGCTTTTGAGTTACAAATTCGTTGATCCCTCAAATGAAGAAGAAAGTAAGTTTAAATAGTGTTACAAAAGAAACCCTAAAGGCAAAAAGACCAAAAAGACCCTAAAAACGAAATTACACAAATATCAAGTCTTTAAGTCTTCAAATGCCTATGAAGCTTTACTAAACTGATTTGGGCCAAGTGAAATGGTTTTGGGCCCTTTCCATCGAAGCCCACATGCATCTCTATTTGTTTGTTGCAGTCGGCCATAAAACTCTGAACTAATCCCACCATTGCTTCTCTGAGTCTTTTGGTCCTCTGCCTCGTAATTGGCCCTTCTGGCACTTGTAATGCGTCATTTGGTTTGTTGTCGGCCTGGATCATGTCATCCCCTCCCTCTTGAAAAGGATTCGACCTCGAATCTGTACCTGCATCAAAAGGAGTTAAGTCAGAAACATTAAATGTAGCAGACACATTATACTTACCTTGTAAATCCAGCTTGTATGCATTGTCATTAATCCGTTCCAAAACTTGAAATGGACCATCCCCTCTCGGTTGTAGCTTAGATTTACGTTGTTCAGGAAATCTCTCCTTGCGCATGTGTACCCAAACCCATTCTCCAGGCTGAAATACCACACGCTTTCTTCCCTTATTAGCATGAGAAGCATATTGCTCATTCTTTCGTTGTATTTGCTCTCTTGCTTTCTCATGTATGTGCTTCACCAAATCGGCTTTCTTTTTTCCATCTAGCCCCACATGCTCATCAACAGGCAAAGGTAACAAATCCAATGGAGTTAGTGGCTGAAAACCATAAACAATTTCAAAAGGTGAAAATGATGTAGAAGAATGAATGCTACGATTATATGCAAACTCAATAAATGGCAAACAATCTTCCCAACTCTTCAAATTCTTGCCAACTATAGTGCGCAATAATTGAGATAAAGTCCTATTAACTACTTCTGTTTGTCCATCAGTCTGTGGATGACATGTGGTAGAATACAATAGTTTGGTGCCTAGTTTAGCCCACAACACCTTCCAAAAATGGCTAAGGAACTTAACATCTCTATCAGATACAATACTCCTAGGTATACCATGGAGTCGCACTATGTCTCTGAAAAATAAATCTGCAATGTTTGTAGCATCATCGGTTTTATGACATGCAATGAAATGAGCCATTTTACTAAACCTATCAACTACAACAAAGATTGAATCTTTACCCCTCTTTGTCCTAGGCAAACCTAACACAAAATCCATCGATATATCAACCCAGGGTTCACTAGGTACAGGCAAAGGAGTATACAAACCATGTGGCATTAATTTAGATTTAGCATGCTTACATGTTAGACACTTATCACAAATACGTCAACATCACGTTTCATTTTAGGCCAATAAAAGTGCTCATGTAAAATAGCTAAAGTCTTAGTAATCCCAAAATGCCCCATCAAACCTCCCCCATGCGCTTCCTTCACAAGCAACTCACGCATACTACAAGCAGGAACACACAATCTGTTCACTTTAAATAAGAATCCGTCATGAATGTAAAACTTTCCAAAAGATGACTTTGCACAAGTAGCAAAAATCTCACCAAATCAGAATCACACTCATATAATTCCTTAATCAAATCAAATCCCAACATCCGTGCATGCATTGAAGTAAGTAAAACATACCTGCGAGATAATGCATCAGCCACTATGTTTTCTTTACCTTGCTTGTAGCGTATAACATATGGAAATGACTCAACGAATTCCATCCATTTTGCGTGTCGCTTATTCAGCTTACCTTGACCCTTCAAGTGTTTTAATGATTCATGGTCGGTGTGGATCACAAACTCTTTAGGCCACAAGTAGTGCTGCCATGTCTCAAGTGCTCTCACAAGCGCATATAACTCTTTGTCATACGTGGGGTACCTCAAAGCTGCTCCATTCAGCTTCTCACTAAAATAGGCTATTGGCCGCTTTTCTTGCATGAGAACTGCTCCAATACCTAACCCTGATGCGTCGCACTCAATCTCAAATGTCTTCTCGAAGTTGGGTAGTGCTAAAATGGGTGCACTGCATAACTTCGCTTTAAGATCCTGGAATGCTCGCTCTTGCGCCTCGCCCCATTGAAAACCAACTGTCTTCTTTACTACCTCAGTCAATGGCGCGGCAATGCTACTGAAGTCCTTGACAAATCTCCTATAGAAGCTCGCTAACCCATGAAAGCTTCGGACTTCTGTCACTGTAGTTGGTGTAGGCCATTCCTGAATTGCCTTTACCTTCTCCACATCTACCTCGATGCCATCTGCACTCACAACAAAGCCAAGAAAAACAATTCTATCCATGCAAAATGTGCATTTGTCAGAGTTAGCATACAATTGTTCTTTTCGTAAAACATCAAGTACATGCTTCAAATGCATCACATGCTCATCTACTGTTTTACTGTAAACTAAGATGTCATCAAAATAAACCACAAACAAACAAACTTACCTAAAAATGCACGCATAACATGATTCATCAATCTCATAAATGTGCTAGGTGCGTTTGAAAGACCAAATGGCATAACTAACCATTCATACAAGCCATACTTAGTCTTAAATGCAGTTTTCCACTCATCTCCCTCTCTCATGCGAATTTGATGGTATCCACTCTTCAAATCAATCTTACTAAAAATTTTGGAACCATGCAATTCATCCAACATGTCATCTAGTCTAGGAATGGGGTGACGATACTTTACCGTAATATTGTTGATAGCTCGACAGTCAACGCACATACGCCACGTCCCATCTTTCTTAGGAACTAGAAGCACTGGTACTGCACAAGGACTCATGCTTTCCCTTACATACCCCTTGTCCATCAACTCCCGTACTTGCCTTTGTAGCTCCTTTGTCCTCGGGATCGGGATTGCTCCTATAAGCCGGTCTGTTAGGAATGACTGCTCCAGGTATGAAGTCTATCTGGTGCTCAATACCTCTAATGGGTGGAAGCCCACTAGGTATGTCATCTGTCAGTACGTCACTGTAATCCTGCAAAAGAGATGAAATAGACACATGAAGCAAATGGTCAGAGTTAGTAAAATAAATATGAGGCTCCTTATAGACTAACAATAGCATGAGCTTGCTAGCCTTGAACGCTTTTCTTCTCGCTTCACCCTCACCCATATAGAAGCTCTTCTTAACTCTCCCTTTTGTTTCCCTCTCACGTTCACTCACACTTCCCCTTGGAAACTCCCACGACTCTGGCCTTATTTTTCTCACCAGATACATCACTCTCACTAGTCTCACCCAAGTGGTGTTTCCCTTCGCTCTCTCTTTGTCACGCTCAAGTTGTAACTTAACCTGATCTTCATGGACTTGTGCAGGTGTAAGTGGGTATAATGTAATAGGTTTTCCCTTATGCTGAAAAGAGTACTTGTTCTTGAACCCATCATGAATAACCTTCTTATCAAACTGCCACGGCCTGCCCAAAGAATATGCCCAGCATGCATCGGTATCACATCACATAGGACATCATCTGTGTATGGCCCAATGGTAAAGCTCAATAATACCTGCTTTGTCACACTTATTTCCCCACAATCATTTAACCACTGCAACTTGTAAGGCTTCGGGTGTCTCAAGCAACTCAACCCCAATCGCTCAATCAAAGCCGTGCTAGCAACATTAGTACAACTGCCCCCATCTATGATCATACTACATCCCTTGCCATTCACACGGCACCTAGTATGGAATATGTTCTCTCTCTCTCTCTGCACACTCTCATCCTCGACAACATGAGCACTCAAAGCACGCTTGACAACTAAGGATAAGTTATCCAGCGGATATGCA
Source organism: Zanthoxylum bungeanum (assembly GCA_019454045.1). Taxonomy (NCBI): domain Eukaryota; kingdom Viridiplantae; phylum Streptophyta; class Magnoliopsida; order Sapindales; family Rutaceae; genus Zanthoxylum; species Zanthoxylum bungeanum. The sequence continues at coordinate 73,315 of SKCR01030045.1, forward strand.
GCTCCCTCATGGTCACTAGCATCCTCCAACTCTGGCATCTCCTCCTCGACCTCACTATCAGTAGAGTACACCTCTCCACTCTTTTTATCAATCACTAAGGTACGCCTATTGGGACATTGTGAAGCATAGTGTCCCATGCCCAAACACTTGAAACACTTACATCCTTAGTTCTAGCAGCTGCACCCTCAGGTTTTGGTCTAGTTTTGCTCGGTTCTGCCGCTTCTTTACCCTTGGCACTAGGTTCGGCCCTAGGCTTATTAAAGCCTCCACTGAACTCGCCTCTAGGCTTATCAAAGCCTCCATCTCGCTTCTCATTCGGAACCCATTTTCCTTTCCATGCAGAAGTAGCCTGAGTACCAAATCTGGATGTTGACCTTTTCTTGAGTTGCCTTTCTACCTTGATAGCCATGTGAAGCATATCCTCCAAATCAACATAATGATGCAACTCCACCATGTTTGCAATCTCTCTATTCAAGCCCCCTAGAAACCGTGCCATAGTAGCTTCTGCATCCTCAACTACATTTGCCCTGATCATGGCAACTTCCATCTCTGTGTAATAGTCCTCAACACTTTTGGTCCCCTGATACAGATGTTGTAGTTTCTGATACAACTCCCTATAGTAATGGCTGGGTATAAATCTCTTCTCATGAGACCTCTAAGTTCTGCCCATGTCTGAACCGGTCTCTCATAATTTCTCCTCCGAGTAGAGACAATCTGATCCCACCAAATCATAGCATAATCGGTAAACTCAATTGCTGCCAGATTGATCTTCTTCTCGTCTGAGTAGTGATGACAGCTGAAAATCAATTCTATTTTCTTTTCCCATTCTAAATAAGCTTCAGGATCATTCTTGCCGTGGAATGTTGGTATCTTGATCTTGATGCTACCTAGATCACACCATCTACATCTCTTCGCCTACCATATCCTCTCCGATCATAATCCTCTCTTCTGGCATCAAATGCACCTCTATCATCAAACTGTCTATCCCTCCTATCATTCCTCCTATCAAACCTCCTATTAGGCCTCCTATCATGCCTAGGCTGAAATCTCTCCTCCACATCATCAAAACCATCAGGATCATCAAACTCATTTTCAGCTTTCCTCTTCATCTGGTGGTACATACTGTGGTGGTACTCGGCGAGGTGGCACATTGTGAGGTGGTGGTACATTCTGAGGTGGTGGTATTCTGGGACCGCCGCTACCAGTTTGAATACTCTCTACACTCTTGGACAATCTCTCCAAAGCAGTATTCATGTTCTCCATCATATCTGTAAACTTTCTATCCATAGCTGCAAGCTTCTCATCGACGTTAACTAACACCTGCCATTTCAAAGCTCAACAAACAGATTAGAAATAACAAGAAAGTAAAGCAAATATGTAAATCCTCACAATCTCACGTGTTTACACTCGAATGATATCACTCACTCCACTCGTGTTTGCACTCTATTGGCTTTTACCCGATACTGTGCTCACAATCACTGCCTTTTACCACTCTTGAGTTCTTCCTCAATTCAAATGTGAATCACACTCAATCCAAGAATACAAAACCAAGCGTAGTCCTCAAGCTAGCATGGAACACAATGACCCAATAATATATATATAGGGCAGGTGGAACGAAATGTGAACAGGAATAGGAACGACGAAGACTCAATCAATAATACTTAAACTAGAGTATTGTAATAAAGAAGTGAACAATTAGCACAATGGAAAAAAAATAAGCATGCAAATTCACGGTCGTATGCAATTTCGGGAGAAAATTTGGCACTGCTATAGAAATTTTGATGGGATACCCTCCACGGGCACCTAAATGATAATATGGAACAAACTAATTCAACCAAAAAAATTCATTTTTACTCTTTTTTTTTTTTTTTTTTTTTTTTTTTTTTTTTTTTTTTTTTTTCCTCTCAAGTGATCTCTATCACTCAAGTCCTTTTTTCTTTTCTCTTTTTTTTTTTTTTGATAACTTCAGAAGCTGATACTATGGTTATGATTTCAGAGGCTGATTAGGTTCTGATTTCAGAGGTACTGGTCAGGGTCTGATTTCAGAGTCTAATTTTCAGAGGCTAAACTTCAGGGTATGATTTCAGAGTCAGATTTCAAAGGCTAAGTTTTTAGAGTCTGATTTCAGGGTCTAATTTCAAAGGCTACGTTTTAGGGTCTGAATTCAGAGTCAGATTTCAAACTTCACTAGGGTTTTAGAAACAACACACAAGCACAGCCGCCCAAAGAACATGCTTATTTCTTCAACATATGCTAAAGAACAGAATTAATATGACGAACTGATAGGAAGAACAGAATGAAACCCAGATCCAGAAATGAACAAGATTACAGACTGATATGAAGAATCAACAACAAAAAAAAACCCAACTGAAAATGAAAAATAAAGAACTGATATGCATAACACAATAGAACCAGATCCAGAAAATGCTTCACAAACAAACAGATCCAGAATATACTTCAGAACAAAAAACCGATCCAGATCCAGAATATGCTTCACAACAAAACCAGATCCAGAAAATAAACAAAACGAAAACAGAAACAAGATCCAACAAGAATTGAAACGAAAATAACCAAGAACGAAAATAAAAACAGAATCAAACAACAGAAAAAAATAGGAAAATCAGACCTTGGAACCCTGAGCTCTGATACCAATGACAAGAACCCACTTGGATTCGAAATCCAAGCAAACCCCAAGCAACGGACAGAACCCCAAGAACCGCGAATTTGATTTTATAGAAAGAACAAAACCCTTCCAAAGCCACAAGAAGACCCACAAAGAACTTGCCCTTGAGAACCTTTAAGATGAATCCTTGTAGTGTTTTGCTAGCAAATGGAGACGCCACTAAGTTTGCTAAACTTAGATAAGTCGATTCAAACTTGAAAAGGGGAATCCCTCCCTTACAAGAATTCGGCCATAGCCAAAGCTTTAAGCTTTTGAGTTACAAATTTCGTTGATTCCCTCAAATGAAGAAGAAAGTAAGTTTAAATAGTGTTACAAAAGAAACCCAAAGGCAAAAAGACCACAATGACCCTGAAAACGAAATTACACAAATATCAAGTCTTTAAGTCTTCAAATGCCTATGAAGCTTTACTCTAAACTGATTTGGGCCAAGTGAAATGGTTTTGGGCCCTTTCCATCGAAGCCCACATGCATCTCTATTTGTTTGTTGCAGTCGGCCATAAAACTCTGAACTAATCCCCCATTGCTTCTCTGAGTCTTTTGGTCCTCTGCCTAATTGGCCCTTCTGGCACTTGTAATGCGTCATTTGGTTTGTGTCGGCCTGGATCATGTCAAAAGCATTAGAAGCTAATAACAATGTTAGTTGCTTGGGTAAGAGAATATCATCTCTACAATTTCTATCACTCCTAAGGTTACATTTTTGTATTCATCCACACAAGTACATTGAGAGAAAATAGAGAGTTCAAATATTAAACACAAGTGTTGTGAGAGTGTTTGAAATTCCAAAAGCAAAACACCATTGTGACATATAATTCTCTAATTTTTTTAGAGTTTTGATCTTTGTGAGTGAAGCTCACACTTCGGTTTGTTGGTTTCGAGTCATAGTTCGGAAGATCGAGTGGTTGATCCAAGCGTTGGATATCAAATGATTGATTTTGGCTACTACAACAAAAGGGAGGAAGGAAAAGAATATTTTAAAAATCCATACCGGAGCCGGTGCCACCACCAAAGCAACTTCCGCCGCGCTAAGGAAAGTAATTTCATACAAATGTCTCTACCAGGTCAATATGTATCCAGATGTAGACTTTCTATCATTTGGATCTCCCTAGAAGTTGGAGTCTGTATAACCCTTAAGATATTTCAGGATATGTTTCACGGCTGTCCAATGATCATTACTCGGATCAGATTGATATCGGCTAGTCACAGTGACGCCGAAAATGATGTCAGGTATTATAATAACATAGCATACACAATGCTTCCAATACAAGAAGCATTTGACAAGTTAGACATTCTAACTATTTCTTCCTCAGTTTAAGCTGCCATTTTCTTTGAAAGATGTATGTCGTTTCTGAAAGGTACATTTACTACCTTGCAGTTGGTAAAATCATACCTTTCTAATATTTTATCAATGTACGTGGATTGCGAAAACCCTATAGGCTTCCTAACTCTGTCTCAGTAGAGCCTTATACCTAGTATATAGGAAGTTTCACCCATATCTTTCATTTAAAAGTTCTTGCAAAGGTTGGCTTTCACACTTTGCATCAATCATATATCATTCCCAATGATAAGAATGTCGTCTACATACAAAATGAAGAATATTATCTTGCTCCCACTAACGTTCTTATAAACACATGGTTCTTCCTCATTCTTGATGAATTCAGATAATCTAATCATCTCATCAAAATGATGATTCCAGCTTCGGGATGCATGTTTAAGTTAATAAATGGACTTTTGGTGCTTACAAACCAAGTTTGAAGTCTCATTGGATACGAAACCCTCAGATTGTTCCATATAGATATCTTACTTGAGGAATCCATTAAGAAAAGCGGTTTTCACATCCATCTGTCATATCTCATAATCGTGATATTCAAAAACAACTACAAGAATCCAAATGGATTTTAGGATGGCTACTAGTGAAAAAATTTCCTCATAGTCAATTATAGGACGTTGAATGTAACCTTTCGCTACTAGTCGGCCCTTAAAGGCTTCCACTTTTTCATCGGGCCCTCGTTTCCTTTTATAAACCCATTTTACAATCAATAGGTTTAACTCCTTCAGGAAGTTCAACTAAATCTCAGACTTTATAGTCATGTATAAAATCCATTTCAGATTTCATGACTTCCTGCAATTTCCCGAATCGATATCTAATATCACTTTTTTATACATAGTCGGATCCGTTTCCTCCAAGAGGAGAACATCAAGGCTCACATCAGATGTTAAAAATAGTCTATCAGGAGGCCTTATATTCTATTTAAACTTACATAGAACCTATGTTGTAGATCATTTACTTAGTTGGATCTCTGTTTCCATCTCAGGTTCCTTAACATTGGAGATTAAACTAATCAAGTTCAATCTTTCTATAATTCCCACTTTCTCTCAAAATTCCTTTTCAAGAAAAGTGGCAAAACGAACAATAAATACATTTCATTGATAATAATCGTAGAATTGATATCCCATGGAATTTTTAGGATATCCAATGAACCTATATTTATACCATATAAGTGCTAGTTTATCCCGCTGAACAACTCTAACGTATGCAGGACAACCCCAAATCTTTAAATATCTAAGACATGAATTTCTACCAAATTGTATCTGATACGAGGTGGTAGAAACAACTTTTGACGGAACCCTATTAAGTATATGTGCAGCAGTAAGTAAATCATCCCAAAGGTTGACGCGGAACTCACTTGGATGTTTAAGGCCAAGCAAACCCCTCGCAACAGATAGAACCCCAAGCACCGCGAATTTGATTTTGTAGGAAAAAAACCCTTCCATGACCACAAAGAAGACCCACAAAGAACTTGTCCTTGAGAACCCTTAAGATGATTCCTTGAAGTATTATTACTAGCACGAAGACGCCACTAAGGTTGCCACACCTTAGATAAGTCGATTGCATGAAATAAAGGAATCCCTCCCTTAAGCAATTTTTGGAGAAAGACAAGCTTTCAAGATGAAGCTAATTTCAAAATTGATGATTTAATTAAGAAAGAAATGTTACAATATATAGTATAATGAAGGAAACCCTAATAGGTGTGAAAATACCATAACACCCTAACTTACTAACTAATGGCTATTTAAAGGCTATTCCCTTAATAGTCATTAAACAACCTAGATAACTTTTCAAGAAAGTCATGTGACAATTGTTCCCAAAATGTCTAAAGTTGTCTCTTTGCACTAAAAGCTCCTAATTTCGTGGCCTTCATGTAACTAGGCACAAATTATGTGTCTCAAGTCCATTAAGTATTGTTTTGGCCGAATTCTTGGTGTCGAACTTGATTCGGCGTGATTCGTCAAAAATGCCTCTATATTGGGCTTGCGTCATTCTCATCTATTTCAATCTGGTTCTTTAGGTTTGAAAGTTGTCTTGGACTTGAAGATTGAATACAAGTTAACCCACAATAAGCCCAATTGAACTTTGTCGTCGAGGACCCTATGATGGGTACCCTGGATCATATCATTCTCCCTCTCTCGAAATGGATTCGTCCTAGAATCCAAACCCAAATCATAGATAGTTATGAAAAAATCAATTGAATGATGATCTTGGAGTATAAATGAATCATACTTGACCACGTGCACCTGCAATGAATAAACATAAATAGTAGAGAATGCGTTAGGTAAAAACTTCACTACGACATCCACTTCATTTTCACTCTCTCGCATGGCTTCAACCTCACCTATGGCCACGCTGAACCTTACTTGTAAAGACCTCACACACATGCTTAGCTTTGCTATGTTTTTCAACCTCAAAGCACACTACCTCACAAGTGTTTACTCCATCAATGCACATGGTCTCACAAGCATTTCCACTCATCATGTCACACACAACAACACATTCATAACTCTCGGTCTCACAAGTGTTTACTCCCTCAATGCTCATGGCCTCACAAGCATTCTCACTCATTTTAGCTTTGCTAATGATCTCTATTTCATTAAAACTCTCAGATACTACCCCCAATTTGTTGTCTTACACTCTCATTTACAACAATTCCTCAACAATCTCATTACCGATGTAATTTTCTGATGGCTCCATCTAATGTACTTTATTGATATTGCCATGTCTATCACTACTTGTACTTTTTTGAAAATACAACACATCATCATATGTTTGTTGTGGTGTTAAAGGAATGATAGTAATGACTTTCCCACCATATTTGACCTGATATCTATTCTTGTCCATATCATAAGTTACCTTGTTAAACTTATACCAAGGCTTGCCCAATGATATATGTGTAGTACTCATAGGAACTACGTCACACACAACCTCATCAATATATTTTTCCCAATAGCAAAACTAACCACAACTTTATGACTAACCTCAACCTCGCCAAATTCACTCATCCACATGTAAGGTCTATCCATAGGTATTAATGGTAATCCCAACTTTTCAACTAGTGTGGTACTAGCTAATTTGGTAGGATCTTTTCTACTGATGATCATACTACACGCTCTAGTGTTATGCGACATCTCGTGCGAAAGAAGAAGACCAAATTATTTTGAAAGTTTCTATCCATGGTCTCAAATTCTCTATCCATCTCAAAATAAACAGATTAGTAATGAAAAATATGAAAGTAATTATATAACCTCACAATCTCACACACTCATGTGTTTACACTGAAATACGTATCACTCAACTCCACTCGTGTTTACACTCAATATAATGTGAATATAACTTACCAAAGAAGCTCACAACAATGTGTAGTCTTTAAGCTAGCATAAACAATAATAAACCAATATAGGACAAATAGAGTAATGCGAGTAAGAATTACAAATACGTAGACTCAATTCAAAGAAGACCTACAACTAGAATAATTGGAATATAGAAATTATAAACAAGAACAACAAACAAACAAGCATGCAAACAATTGCGGACGTATGCAAATTCGGATGGAAATTTGGTGCCTCAATAGAAATTTTGTTGAATTACCCTTCACGGACACCCAAATGATAAAATACAACCAATGAAATTCAACCAAAATTTTGAACTTTTTTACTCTTTTTTTTATTATTTTATTATTATTATTTATTTTTTTGCTTTTCAGGTTACTTGAGCTCTTAAAAAATTTCTAGGTGTTGACCGGTTTGGAGTCTGGTATTGGACTGGTATGGTTTCTTTTCGGTTCCAGAAGCTATGTTTTACTCACAAGTTAAATAGTAAGGAGACCGGTATGGGACCGGTATGGGTTATGAAGATCAGTATATGACCGGTATAGTACCGGTATGGGTGCTTGCCGGTTCTAGTAGCTATGTAATCACCAAATAGACCGGTATTGAGGCCGATATGGGACCGGTATGCCGGTCACCGACAGATCAGAAATGCAAAAACACTTCAAAAACATAAAAAACTAAGAATCAAGATGAACAAGTATCTTGATGACCAATAAACAATAAGACTAAATAAAAAAACACAAAGTAAAGATAGAAAAATCAGACCTTGGAACCCTAAGCTCTGATACCAAATGACGCATAACTCACTTGGATGTTTAAGTCCAAGCAAACCCCTCGCAACGGATAGAACCCCAAGCACCATGAATTGATTTGTAGGAACAAAACCCTTCCAAGGCCACAAAGAAGACCCACAAAGAACTTTTCTTTGAGAACCCTTAAGATGATTCCTTGAAGTGTTCTGCTAGCACAGAGACGCCACTAAGGTTGCCACGCCTTAGATAATTCGATTGCATGAAATAAGAGGAATCCCTCCCTTAAGCAATTTTTGGACAAGCCAAGCTTTAAAGATGAAGCTAATTTCGAAATTGATGATTAATTTCATTAAGAAAGAAATGTTACAATATATAGTACAATGAAGGAAACCCTAATAGGTGTGAAAAACCCATAACACCCTAACTTACTAACTAATGGCTATTTAAAGGCTATGCCCTTAATAGTCATTTAACAATCTAGACAATTTTCCAAGAAAGTCAAAAGTAATAGAAACTTAATCAAAAACATTTGCCAAGAAATTCAATAAAGGAAAAATAACAAAATCATAAAAATCCAATAAAGGTGCCTAATAAGTCAACAAATGTGACAATTGTTCCCAAAATATCTAAAGTTGTCTCTTTGCACCCAAAGCTCCTAATTTCGTGGCCTTCATGTAACTAGGCCCAAATTATGTGTCTCAAGTCCATTAAGTCTTGTCTTGGCCGAATTTTTGGTGTCGGACTTGATTCGACTTGATTCGTCAAAACTGCTTCTATATTGGGCTTGCGTCATTCTCATCTATTTTAATCCGGTTCTTTAGGTTTGAAAGTTGTCTTGGACTTGAAGATTGAATACAAGTTAACCCACAATAAGCCCAATTGAACTATGTCGTCGAGGACCATCTGGTGGGTACCCTGTATCGTATCAAAGGTAATATGGAAGATTTGTATAGCTCATCATGGAACGTACCCTATCCAATAAAGTGTAGATTTGTATAGCTCATCATGGAACGTACCCTATCCAATAAAGTGTAGGAACCACTTTCCTAGCACAGCGGAAACACGTTAGGCACCCGAAATCAGAGTAGAAATTTTTTTTACCCTTCTCTTCTTAAGGCCGAATCTGACTAGCTCTTCCACTGAAATTTTCCTAATGTTTTAATGAAATTTCAGCCCCGGAACAATGACACAAACTAGACTATTTTGGACCCGAAATACACCCAGCTCACTGTCCAAATCAGCCACTATTCGTGTGAACAGTCCATGTGTTTCAAGTATGACTTTTCAGTTAAAAACAGCCCCAACATAGTCCTAGAACACCCCTATATGGTCCCTAAAAATTCTGGATCAAAAGGAATTCAAACTGAGCCCCATTATATAAATTTTGGTGTGCTACATTGAGCAGAAATTACTTACTACCTTGTGGTATATATGTAGGAGGAAATGATGAGTTTTTTGTTCGACATAAAAATAGCCTTCCATGCTATATCTCGTTACCAACAGAAAATAAAGTGGGTTATACTCACTAAACAAATCTCTAAACTCTTTAGAGATGAAAATCACACAAGATATTCTTTTGGTTTTTCTCTTGTTATTTTGTTTTCTTTTCTCAACACTTGAGAGAATTCTAAGAACAAGTGAGAGAGTGGCTAGGGTTAGAATGACTTAGGTTAGACAAAAAGAAAACCTATTTTTCTTTATATACCTAGGGTTGTTTATTTCCAAAACAAAATAAACCCTACCCCTCCAACAAAGAAATAATTTGGCCACCCCTTGTATTTTTTTTGAAAATTTTGTAACATACAATTTTTAATACCATAATTAAAAAGATGTTAGAAAAATAAAAATTTATCACCATTTAAAAAGGTGTAACTTCCAAAATCAATCAAAGAGTTTCCAAAAACTATTTTTTGAAATTCTAAATTTATATCTTTATTAAATTACAATATATATAATATATATAATTTAATAATTATAATAAATAATTATCTCATAATCATTTATTATAAAATCATAAATTAAACATTAATATATAGTTTCAAGTGTGACAGAATAATATTATTAATCATATTAATAATATATATTTAACAATTGTGAGTATATAATTAGACTATCCAATTATATTTGATCTGCTACAATATATCGAGCTAGCACAAAGACCAAATGAACCTGCAGTTCCGAGCTCCAATAATCCCAGAATATTAATTAAGCTCTTAATTAAATACTCTGAATTATTAACTGTTGGAGATTCTAAGGTCCCAAGGATCACATATCAAGCATGAAACATATGCGAATACATTCGAGAAGTCGCGAAATACTTACATCGAGCGGTTGAACGATGCAGAGGCAACAAAAATCAAATTTTGCTCACTGTTTTGGCGTTGGCAGTGCAGTCCACTGTCCTCACTGGTTCGGCCATTTTGAGTTCATTCGTCAAGCTCCAAGCTTCGTCGAATGGTTCCCGGCTTTTGGGTGGACTTCCCTATCACCTTCGCATGTATCGTAAGTGTGCTAGCACTTGTGATTTTTCCACAAAATCACAATCCAAGCTTCCTACTACTACTCACGGTTTTGATGCAAACCAGTGAGTGTATTTGGCCCCAAGGGCGTGAGAATGAAGAGAGAAGAGAGAATAGAGAATGTTGTGTTTGGTTTCCAAATTTGTGTATTATATAACACATATGAATTTCAAATGAATTTCATTTGAATTTTACTTTTAAAGTCAAACAGTAAAGCCCAACCACTTCTATCAACTCACTCACATCAATCAATATCACATCAATCCAATCAATTGTCACATCACTCAAAGTGACATGATTTGACGCTTGATGGACACTAGATGCGACTAGTGATTGACGCTTGATTTAACGTGCCGCACTTGAATTCGAAATGCGAATGCGCTCGTAAATAATCTCGGGCTCGGTTCGCTAATCCAAATTAACGAATTTTCCGTTGCGTCGTAATTAAATGATTACGCCTAGCAAAATCACTATTCACATCGCCAACAAATTAATTCTAAATTTAATTCCACGTCGAAATCCAATTTCGTTTAATATATCAAATATATTAATTTCTGATTAATTCCAAATTAATCGTAATCTCTCTTTAATGATATTTTATCCCAGATAAAATATCTCCGCAATTAATCCCACATTAACTTTCTCTCTCTTCTTATTAATCCCAGATTAATTTAGAGTGTGAGTCATAAGTCATCGGTGAATCTTTGGGAAGCGACCCATGAGATCCCCGGATATGTTGGCAGTAAATTCGGTCGTCGGACTATCCGAACACGTAAGTACCTCGTACTACGTTTATACCGAATTACAAGACAATGTTGGCTTCTAGCAAAGCGTCATGCCTCCCCAATTCTCCGGAAATATCCTTACAGGAATAAAGGATCTGTATCAGGTGTAGTATACGTAGTATTGCGTATTTCTATCCAGTATCAGATGATCACATGCGAGGCCTGGGGATGGTACAGTGTCTGCCCCGTACGAAGCATATAATCGGATTACGAGCAACCAATCTCTTTAATATCGGATAATCATGACCAAGTCATATTATCCCGACGGTTGCAACCTTATTTAGAGAGCCAGTTATGTACCCCTGCGCGATCATCAACTCCATATAACTGGAGTGACACTTCCGTCTTGACATCACACCCAACACACTACGATTCTCGATATACCCAGAATTGGCGTACAACAGAAAAACCGGTTAAGGCCCTAGACGACCTCAACCAAAGTATATTGATTGTCGTATGCATTAGCGGTGCAAGTCTCAAGTTAAGACCAATACACTACCCTGATTTCGGATTTCCATAGACACATAGTCATACTACCAATGGAATTCCGAGAGGGTCTTATCCAGAGCAGATCTGTTTCCCGTACCATCGGTAAAACACAACCTCATATTACACTCATTGTATCCTATCCTATACCCAAATATATGAGAACTTTGCTGTTGTGCCCTCACACGCGCACCACGTGTAATACTAGTCTTTTACGCATTCATCGATGTCCAATCTCGATAATACTCTAACTAGGGATATTTAATGATTTATCCTTCGTAGACTAATACTGTCTCATATCATTCTCTGTCCAGGAACAAATCATAGGGACCTCTCATTATTTATACATCTATGTGATCTAATCACAAATGATAAAAGTGTAATCTCATTTGTCACATAGTTAATTTATACAACAACACCGTGATCTGTACAAATAGTGACGCTATGGTCATAATTGTCCAACAATCTCCCACTTGGCCTATGGCCAGTCACTCGAGTGTCTGACACCCGAACTATGTACGGTTGGCTCAAATTGCTGATGAAAGACTTTTGTCGGCGGATTTGCATGATTATCGTCTGATGCGATTTATACGATCATCACATCGTCACGATGTATGATCCGAACTAATCAAATGAATAGTCGAAGTATGTATCTGGATCGTTGATGAGACCATTAATTCTTTAGCCTATGCTGACGCCTAGCTCAGCTGCTAACATAACTATATCTAATCTTATTAGATTTATTATCGACCCAAATGCTTCAATTGCCGCTTTAGCTGCAGCAATAACTTGCATTTGTTGTTTATTCGGTAACAGTATCTTGCTTGGAAGATTTCCAGCTCACTATACCGTTATTCAAACTGTATAGTACCGTTTGTGACTTAAAGTCGATTTATCGGTTTAGGAAACTTGCTACAGTGATCCCAGTCACTTCAAGTTCTCCATCTCCATAGATTAAGACAACGTCCTTAGTTCTCTAAGACACTAAGTATGTTATTAACTTCAATCCATTAACTATCACTTGGATTGGCCTATTTGTGAATCCATATGCTCAAAGCGTATGAGACACCGGGTCGCATACATTTTTCAATGTACGTTTTCTCGGAGAGTTTTATCGAAAGTCATGCTTTCGCCGATAGTTATTTTATGGGAATATAATTTCCAAGAAATGATGTATTATCATTATTTATAGGACATCGATTGGCAGTGCGCTCCCACTAACCCTCTTATATACACAAGAATCATTTCATTTTGAATTAAATCATAAACCATTATGATCACATCAAAACTACAATTCCAAGAACCTATGCTTGCTTCAATCCAAACATGGATCGAATAACCTGCAAACTTGTTTGCTAGTTTTGGTACATCAAAACCGTCAGGATGTTGTAAACATCCTCCTAAAGGTTTCCCTTTCAATTAAAGCGATTTTCCAGTAATGCTGTCATATTTCATATATGAAACATGCAGCTTTAGCAAGCATTATCCAAATGGATTTACCGTGGCAATAGTTAAAAGGTTGAATCGCAATCAACACAATGTTGATAACGATACATTTCCGCTACAAGCCTAGCTTAGTACGTTGGTATGTTGCCATCCATGTACATCTTCATTGAAGACTTATAAGTACCAATAAGCACAATGCCTTGTGGTATATCAACTAGTTCTAAACATGTTGATATACATGGAATCCATTTCGGATCATATGGCACTTTGCCATAATAGGGAGTCGATACCTTGTATCACTTCCTCATTCGTAGTCAGTTGGTATACCTCAATAAGATAGACATCTTTATGAGGTGAGATCAGAAACCCATACCCCAGGTTGTTTTCTGACTCTCTCTGACTTACGTGGTTCTTGTGTATACGAAGATTTAAGGTAATAGTTTCATCATTGATGAACTATTTGTGTTCCATTAGGAATCGATGCCTTGAATAGTATTACTCCGATTCTCATCGAGTTTACTATCCTCCCACTTACCACTGCATATCGGTATTCATCTTAGGAAAACCGCATGGTGAGCAACAATCTAATTGTTCTCTCGTGAGTTGTATAAGTACAATACTTATGCTATCCCTAGGATAACCTACAATTGGCACGAAATCTGTCAAACAGATTTTTATGGAACCTTATTCAAAATAAGTTATGCACTGTTAAAGTGTATCCGTTGAAGAAATGGTAGCTCAAAGCCACTCATGATTAACCTTATCATTTCCAACAAAATTCAGTTTCTCGGTTCGGACACACCGTCACCTTGACGTGTTCCGAGAGGAGTCCTCATTTGAAAGAATACTATACTTTTTCAAGTATATTAGAAACTTATTGCTTAAGTATTTTCCATTACGGTCTTACCGTGACGGTATAATACTATAGCCGATATGTTTGTCTATTTCGTGTCGAAACTTTAAAAGTTTTCGATTTGTGTTCTATAAAAGAAACACATAACCATAACGCGATGCCACATCCTTACAGGTCACGAAATATTCATATCCACATGTTGGACAAAATGACCCATAGCGTCACTATTTGTACAGATCACGGTGTTGTTGTACAAATTAACCATGTGACAAGGAAATTGCACTCTCATCATTTGTGATTAGATCACCATAAGTTGTATAAATGAAGAGAGGTCCATATGATTAGTTCCTGGATTGAGATGATATGAGACAGTATCAGTCCACGAAGATTAATCATTAAATTCCCTAGCCGGAGTATTATCGAGACAGGACATCGATAATGCGGATAGGCTAGTATTACACTTGTGCGCGTTGTGAGGGCACGACGGCATAGTTCTCATATATTTAAGTATTGGATACTTATGCAAGTGCGATAGGAGGTTGTGTTTCACGATGGTACGGGAAACAGCTTCGCTCTGGATAGACCCCTCGGAATCCCATTGGTATTATGACTATGTGTCTATGGGAGGCCGAAATCAGGGTAGGTGTGTATGGTCTTAACCTGAGACTTACATCGCTAATACTTACGATAATCGATAGACTTTGGTCTTGGTGGTACAGGGCTTTAACCGGTTCTACGTACACCACTTCTGGGTTTAGGAGAGAGTCGCTTCCTGAAGATTCACTGATGATGTATAACTCGCACTTAATTAATCTAGGATTAATCAGAAGAGAGAGAAAGTTAATCTGGGATTAACTGAAGAGATATTTTATCTGGGATAAAATATTAATTAAAGAGAGAGAACGATTAATTTGGAATTAATCAATAAAATAATATATTTAATATATTGTTAGAAATTGGATTTCGACGCGGAATTACAATTAGATTTTAATTCGGGCGAACGAATTAATTTAGAATTAATTCGTTAGCGATGTGAATAGTGATTTTGCTAGGCGTAATCATTTAATTACGACGCGACGGAAAATTCGTTAATTTGGAATTAGCGAACCCGAGCCCGAGAGTGATTGCGAACGCATTCGTATTTCGAATTCGAGCGCGACACGCAAGTCACATCAAGCGTCAAATCGCTAGTCGCATCAATTGTCAAATCACTTGTCACTTTGAGTGATGTGATGTGACATGACATGTTGTCACTTTTTAAGTGACTTGATGTGAATAGTAAAAGGTGAAAGGACTTTTGCTTTTTGCTTTTTCCACTTGACTTTTGTATTAAAGTAATACATATGTTTATATATTTATTTTTTACTTGGTAAATGAAATAATATAAAACAAAATGAAAAAGGCTTTTCTCTCTCTAACATGCAAGATTTACAGTTTTAGGCTTTTGGAGCCAAAAACCCTTCACCTCTCTCACGGTCTCCTTGGCCGATTCTTCTTCATCTTTTCTTCTGGTTTTGACCGAGCAACTGAGAAGGAAGGAACAAGATGTGGTGCTAGCACACACCTTGGGTTATACTATGGTGATAGGGAAACGAATTTGTGGGCTTGGAATTATTTTTGAAGCTTGAAGCTTGGAGCTTCCATGGAGGTCTTCAATGGCCGAATCTTCAAGGAACAAGATGGACCAAAACCGAGCAGCCCTCTGTCAAATATAGCTACTGCCGAGCTTCATGGAGGAGGCCAAAACATTTTTGTTCTTCTTTGCATCAAAACCGAATTCAATGTGAGTATATTCCGCACCTCCTATGTTGTGTATTCATGCGTTTTCTTGCTTGAATTGTTGATCTTGGGACCTATATTAGAACTCAACAATGGTATCTTGAGCTATTATCAAGCATGAAAAAAGTTAGGGTTTATTTTGGGCAAAATCGATTTTGACTTGTTTTGGTTAAATTGATTGTTTAAGCATGCTTGGATGATGTTTAATTGAGATTGTGCATGATCAATTTCATGAAATTGGATTGGATTCAATTTTCCCTAAATTTTGGGCATGACAAATTGGGTAAAATCAATTGAAGCATGATTTGGTTGAATTGGTTGATTAAGTATGCTTGTATGTTGATTAATTGAAGTTGTGCATGATCAATTTCAAGAAAATGGATTGGATCAATTTTCCCCAATTCTTTAGGTTGAACATGTAACTTGAAATTGGGTAAAATGTGTTTGAGCATGTTTTAATTAAATTGGATGTTTAAGTATGCTTAAAAAACATGTTTTATTGAGATTGTGTGTGATCAATTTCAAGAAAATTGGATTGGATCAATTTTCCCCAAATTGGAGGCATGGCCGAAAATTGGATAACCCTAATGTCTTGGTAATTTTGTTTGTTTGATCATTGGATGATTTAAAACAATAGGGTAATGTTGTTTTGAAGTTCAATTGGATTGAATTGTGATTTGGAACAATTTTCCCTTAATAAAGTGGCTTGGCCGAATTCAATTGGACATGAAATTCATTGTGATTTTGTTGTTTGATTCATTGGATGAGTTGAATTGATTTGGTAAATTATGATTGTGGATTGAATTGGATTGAAACCGGGATCGAATTGAAAAACCCCTAATTGCCGAGACTTGAAAGCATGTAAATTGGGTTTGATTTTAATTGAATTGTGTTGGACACTATTGGTTGTTAAAGTGCATGATTAATTAGGCTAATTGATGTTTTAGAAATGTTAATTGGGTAATTGATTGTGTATTACACTTAGGCTAATTAATTGTGAAATTTGGAATTTTATAAGTTAATTAATTTGGGCTTGATTTTGGAAATTGGGCTTGTTAGGTTGTAATTGGGCTTTTGGGCTGTTGTTGTAACAAAGTTGGGTTTAGGCAAAATTGGTTGATCCAATTAGGCCCAAAACCGAATCCAAAAGGTCCAATTATGACTTAATGGACCTTAATTATTTAATTGGGCCAAAATTAATTTAAAGGCTTATGGGGTAACTCCCGGATTGGATTTTGGTTGTTCGGTTTGACCCGAGTTGACCAAAAGTCCACGCCTTATAGAAATTAATTAAAAGCCCATTGGACTTTAATTAAATAAACATTAGATGTTAATCGGGCTTTGAGACCCGTTGCGATTAAATTTGGAATTTAAGTCGTAAAGGTTCGTTAATAAAGGTGTAATATTTAATTTGGAATTTAAATAGTGAATTAGAATTAAATGCGTATTAAATTGGATTTAATTATGTAGTTTAATTTAATTCAAGAATTCGTACTTTGAGTACTTATTCGCAAAACGAGTTTGACTCGAGAAAAATCAAATCGTTGTTTGAACATTGGATGATCACTAATTATCAGAATTAATTGGATTTGATTGATTGATAACATGCTTGTATGAATACATGGTTCCGATGCATGAATAATGTATATCGGATGGATATTAGTCGGGTGGGACGATTTTGGAAATTGTAAAAATTGATTTATTAAATTGGACCTGCGTGTCCAGCCTTATCTCCTATCTTTGTATTCTTTCTCACCTATTCCCCTCAATGTAAATGAGGTTTCTTTAGAAGTGTAGTGTAACGGGTAGAAGAATAGAAAGAAATATTTGTGCTAGCGGGGAGAGAGAAAATGAGAGATTGATCTAGGATCAATGTAAAGTATCCATCCGCGTATCATTATTATTTTATTTCATAT
>SKCR01030046.1:0-55300 GCA_019454045.1 Zanthoxylum bungeanum
CTACATGCACAAAGACTCCAAGATTTCCCTATAAATATAAAAGCTCATCCAAAACCCTAAAGGAGTGAGAAAAAGACACAACAAATTGTCTAAACACATATTTTAGAGAGATTCAAAATGGAAGATTGAAGAGCGACAAGAGGAGACGAAGGCGGTGACGTCCGAAAATGAAGGGATTCGATTCGGGTTTTATCTTCTAAATATTTTCTTTAAATCTAATGATTTCTAATATGTTCTTGACCATATTTTCATTATTTTTATCTTTGGTCATGAACTCACTCTATTATTCTAGAGGATGATGTAGCCTATGCTTGAACCTATGTATTGTTTTCCAATTTGATTTTTATAAGGTTTTAATTCAGTTTATTTATATTCTCTTGTGTTTAATGCTTCTAGTTTATTGGCCGCAAATTAAGATGATGCATGTTTAGAATCTATCACTCGGGAGAGGAGATTTTGAATAAGATTTAGATAATATAACATATGAGATTTGTAGAGTTCGGGAGAACCTATAATTCATTTGAAGTCGTTAACAAAAAATCACAGAGCGTAATGAGTTGTTGATTACTAGATTTTTATAGGAATATCGAAGTTAGTAATTGATAATATTTTCACTCGGCACTCGAGATAATATTTTAGGGTTTTTGGCTTATAAACTAAGAAAGTGAATAATAATTTATTGTCATAACAAATACTTATGAGATAACTAGGTGAAATCAGACTTTAGAATCTCTCATCTTGGTCTTTTCTAAATTTAACGTTTTGATCTTTTGCTTATTTAGTTTTTAGTTTTACATTTAGATTATTTTAAATTGCTTCAAAATAAAGTTAAATTTATCAATTATAGTACTTAGTGTGAGTTTGATTACAATCTTTGTGGGTTCCACAATCATACTTATCTTTTACTAAAACTTGACACCGTATACTTGCGGTACGATAATCTCGCAACATAAGGCTAGAGACAATATGTTAAAACTCGAGTTCTAAGCCAACCAAAAGAGACTAATATATGGATAGTAGGTCAGAAGGCGCATAAAATACAAACAATGAATAGTAACATGAATAGTATCGCATGAAAAATTTTGATGAATAGTAATGCATGATCAGTGTCGATAAATAATAACACATGAACAGTAACGTAAGAACAATATTTTTCTATTATGTTTTAGTTTAATTATTTCATTGATGGTAGTTTAGTCTTCTGTTTTAAGTTAACTTAGGTTTTAGACTTGTACTTAAGGTTAACTTTATATATTACTCTAGTAATTCTGAACTGTTGTGAAATTGAAGGCTTTCCTATTTGGAGTTCTTTAAACTTTTATTGACTTTTCAGAGTATTCTTACCTTGATTCACTTGGGCTAAAATATATTCAATTCTATGAATCTATTCTATGGTTTAATCAATTCAATTCTGTGAGTTGATTTAACCAAATCTATCTTTATTTGAAATTTAAGTTTAAAACCCTAAATTTCATATCCCAATCTATAATAAATCCTAGATTTGAATTAAAATCTCTAAACCCCTAATTTAACTAAATTCCTTGTCCAATTCGCTAACTTATCGAAGAAAACATGGTACCTTGAGGATCACGCTAAGGGTAGCTAGGGTTTTTTGTTGGATTTTCACTAGGTCCTCATCAATGTTAGTGCTTTTAGTGAGAGGGTGAATCTCTCTCTAGGATAAGGTAACGATATTTTTCTTGTCCTTAAATTTAATTTACTGATTTTGGAGTTTGGTTTGATTCATGAATAGGTGCTCGAGAATAATACCCATAAATAGTGCCTGTGAATAATTCTTGAACAATACCATGAATATTATCCCATTTTTTAGAAGCAATGGAAATCGAGGATACTCCTAGTACTGTAGGGAATATTCCTAGCATCAATCGGGCAATATTGAAGCTTAGAAGAGAATCAAGCAATACTTTATCAAGCAATAGAGAAGTTTACAATGTCAATAGAAGACATAAAGAGAACAACCAATGAAGGGTTGGAGAAGATAGAGAGAATGATAGTCGAATGGAAGAAATGAGAGAAAGACATTAGGCGAACTCATGGAGAGGGACCACAATCAAATATTTTGAGGAATGAGAATTATTTGGAGGATGAAATAGAAGGTTCGAAGCCTAGGATTGAGGTAAATCTGAATGAGGTACATGATAGATTTAGAAGATGATGTTGGGTAGAGAGTGGTGCAATAGAAGTTGAGATATGGCTCAATGAGAGGGTACCATCTAGAGAATCTAGGCTTAAAATGGACCACTATGAAGGTAGGGAACATGATGAGGAAGATGAGTTCGGCTATGAGGAAGAACATCAAAGGCAAGATATGAGGTCTTATGATTGAATGCCCCATTGTGAGCAACAAATGGACAATTGAGGAATGATGAAACCTATGAGGGTGATAGAAGAGGAAATATAGATTGAGGAAACTAAAAATAGATTTTCCTCATTATGATGGAGGATACCCGCATGAATGGTTATATAAGGTGGAACATTATTTCCATGTCTATGAAGTGACAATGAAAGATATAATTGCAACAACATGTTTCTATTTAGATGAAAAGGCTAATGGTTGGTGGACAAAGATTAAAGCATAATATGATAAAGAATAAAGAAAACTAGGGTGGATAGTATTTGAGTATGATTTTATGGCTCAATGCGGCTATAACCCATTGTGAAACAGCATAGGCAGGCTCAGACATGAAGGTAATGAGCAAGTTTATATCAAAGAATTTCACCAACTACAGACTATGGTAAGAGGTTGGTCGAATGAGACATTGGTAGGGACATTTGTAGAGGGGATGAAACCATGGTTAGCTAAAGAGCTCAAGTTAAAGAAACCGCAAATGTTCTGGAAGGTATAAGGGTGGTTGAGATTCTATATGAAAGTTACTACTATAAGATGCAACATATCAAAAAGAACATGGAGAGTAGGTTTGCTAACACTGTGCAAAAATAAAAAAAATAAAAAAAATAAAAACTCCATAGGGAGGTAAAGAATTATTTAAAGAAATCATGACAGAGAAGTCTAAAGAAGTCAATAAGCTCTCTAGGGAGGAAGTACAAGAGAGAATCAAAAAGAGACTATACTTCAGATGTAGTGAAAAACGAGTTAAGGAACACCAATCCTAGTCAGCACAAGTGTATGTGACAGTCGAGCCTAATGATGACGAATATAGTAAAGTTAGTGTGGATGTTGACTCAAGTGAGGGTGAAAAGCAAGAAGTGGCCATGTATGATAAGAAGATGGGGCAGAGTTGTCACTCAATGCCATGTCGAGAGTTCAAAAGCCTTATACAGTGAGGTTTATAGTTTGGTTAGATAAAAATAAGGTGACTTTACTTGTGGATTCTGGAACTTCACATAACTTCATTAATGTCAATATTTCCAAGAAGGATGGGTTAAAAAGAGTTACAGTGGAGCCAATTTATGTTAAGGTAGCCAATGGTGAAAAACTCAAGTGTGAGTAAGTAATTCAACAAATGAAGATGAATGTACAAGGGGTGTGAATTGTGGTCGACTTGCATGTACTAACCTTAGTTGGGCTTGATGTGGTACTCAATAATGCATTTTTGAATAGTCTTGGAAATGTGATAATAAATTTTGATGTTATAAAGATGGAATTTGAGTTCTGAGGCCAAAAGTGGACTTGGATAGGTTTGTTATTCAGGGAATTAAGGTCGTGCGAAGTTAATATACAAGAGACTATATAAAGAGAGAATAAAAATGCAAGAAGGGATGATATTGAGGCAGTGTCATTGTAGAAAATGAAGCATTTGGCATTCATCTCCAAAACATTGGATCTTATGAAAAATGATTAAAGCATATATAGAAGGAAGATATTGGCTATGGTACAAACAGTTAAGGTATGTAAAACTTATTTATTGGGCAGAAAGCTCATTATAATCACATAACAACAAGCATTGAGACAATTATAAGAGTAGAAGATTGTTATGCCAAAATAATAGAAGTTCATGTTGAAGTTTCTTGTGTTCAATTATGAAATAGTCTATCAATTGAGGAATGAGAATAATACAATTGATGTCTTATCTAGAAAAATAGATAGTGTGATGATATGGACTGTGTATAGAGGATGATCTTGACTTGACAGCTCTCAGTGGGATAGAATGGAGGATATAGGATAAGATAAATAAAGCATCTTGTTACAACATCTATGGGAAAGATCATGGGAGGAAGAATAATAAGAAGAATTGGCAGGTGTTAATGCAATAGAGTGGAGTTCCAAATGAAGAAGCTTATTGGGAGGATTGTGATGACAAGATGGAAATATTTCCATATTATACCCTTGAGGGCAATGGCATTTTTGAAGAGAGGGGGTGTTAAGACTTGAGTTCTAAGCCAACCAAAAGAGACTTGTAGATGGATAGTAGGTCAGAACGTGCACGGAACATAAGCAGCAAACAATAACATGAACAGTAATACGTGAACAGTATCGGTGAAAAGTAACGCGTGAAGAGTAACGCATAAATAGTATTTTCCTATTATGTTTTAGTTTAATTAATTCATTAAGGATAGTTTAGTCTTTCTGCTTTATTGGTAGGTTAACTTAGGTCTTAAACTAGTATTTAAGGTTAACTTTATATATTATTCTAGCAATTCTGAACTATTTTGAAATTGAAGGCTTTGTTATTTGATGGAGTTCTTTGAACTTCTATCGGCTTTTCAAAATATTCTTGCTATTTGCTTGGGTAGAGTGTATTCAATTATGTGAATTTATTTTAGGGTTTAATCAATTCAATTATGTGAGTTGATTAAAGCAAATCTCTCTTTACTTGAATTTAAGTTTAAATCCTTAAATTTCCATTTTCAATCTAAAATAAGTTATAAAGATTTGATGCTATCTGACATGTTCAGAAATAGCAATATTCAAAATCTGAGCTGTCAAGTGACGCGAAGATAAAAATTGAAATGTTTAACTTAAATATTTATTTATTTATTTGTTAGGTCAAAACAAACAAATAAAAATTGGACACCAAATCTATGGTGGGGTTATCTAATTATTAATGGAATAATCCTTGTGGATCGACACACAATGGGAAAGGGAAAATAAAAAGATAGTAATTATTGAGCATATAATCAAGATTTGTGAAAGAATGCCTTGGCAACTTGAGTAATAAATGACTTTAAAGAAGTGTATAATTTGAACATAATTCAACATTTTGTATAGCTTTAACAAAGATAATTAACATCAGTCAATATGCCATTGTTGCCCAATAAGGGAAGAAAACACATATCATATATAAATCATTGTGTCATCAACAAAACAAAATCGACTTAACACAACTATGGAATCATATCCTTTAAGTGATAATAGAGGAGCAAAGTAAAGATTAGATGCAAATCAGAACATGTGACTAATAATAATTTATATATTTTATTCCATACGCAAGAGAGTACTGCAGAACCATCATTTTATTCATTTGTTATGCTAAATTTGTTTAACTATTTTTTTTTTTTTTGAAATCGTTGGAAATTTTATCGTCAAACCACTCATTCCGGACTTAAGTAGAGCAGGTAAAATTCCCGACTGTCCCAGACTCTTACAAGAAACGAACTCCCTAAATTCGAATCCAGAACCTCAAAGTGAGATCCTGAACCCTACACCATCAAGTCACGCCCCTTGGGGACGTAGAGCAGTATCCTTATACACAAATTGATAAACATTCAAACATTTTCATGTGTGATTATCTGTGTTTTCTAAATTACAAATTTTAGCTACTCACATTTGAAAATTTGAAAATGTGTATAGAAACGCACTTGTTTAACTTGATAATTAATTGTTGATCGGAAAGTCTCTTCACATGTAATAATTGCTCAGAATTATCGAGCAGTGATAGCAATAGTCGATCATATTAAGTATTATATGAAAGGGGCCAATAAAATACAACATAAATATGAATAAGAAAATTAAAACATTAGAGTGACCCCTATATAATAACTAAAGTCTGTCCACCAAGGCAAAAAAATTAATCAATTAAAACAAAAATATATTACATAAGCAGGTTAAATTTATATTACATAAGGTGGGTCCTCCCCATCTTTTGCATGCATGTAATCTCCACCGTCCATATCACCCTGCCATCCTCTATATATTCATACTCCCTTCTCTTTCTTGTCACCGCTTCTTATATACTCATCTTTTGCTTCTTGTTTCATTACTACCTTTCTTCTGCATTTTGCTCCAAAAAATTCTCCCAAATGGATTGCTTAGAGATTTGTAAGCAGGTTAGTCATATGCCCTTTTGTGTCCCAAGTTTTGTTCCAAATTTTCTTTATACATAATGAAAAATGAGGAGTAACCAAATGAGTTTGTTAAACATATGATAGTTTTTTTTCTCTTTTTCATGCAAAGAGTAGATGATCATTTGTGCACAGGACCGGTCCTGAGGATAATCCATACCGGCGACTGGTTGAGCCCAAAATTAAGATTTCTAAGTTTATGACCTATCATGTTTTACTTTTTATATTTTGCCAAAGATTTATCAATAGAGACCACATTTCAGGATTTCGTCAAAAACCCCAAAACTCAGGGCCGCCCCTGTTTATGCAATGCAATGATCTTTGATCATGATCACGCAATCACCTTACTCGTGTATGTATATATAGGAAAAGTTTAAGGAAGAAGAAGATGCACACACTCTAGATGGATCTCTTGACTGGCATGGCCGCCCTGCAATCAGAACCAAATCTGGAGGATGGGTTGCTGGAATTATCATACTTTGTAAGCTACAAATTCATACATACATACATGTGTGTGTATATATTTCAAAATGTGCAACTTTATTTTCTTGATTTGGTAAACTTAATTTTTCACTTTTATATATTTGTTTTTAATTTAATTTTTAAGTAGAAATATGAGCATATTATACTTTTATCTTATTAATTTTACTGCTGCTTAGTCCCAACACACTACCACATGTTATTACATATATGTATATGTTCATAACACGTGGGTTACATAAAAAATAGCTCTTGTTGAAGAGAAATGTGTAACTCTTGCAACTCAAAGCAAAACCAAAGTGTTTAGCTCTTGCTGCATGCATGCTAGCTCTGTTTTTGTTTCTGATGGTGCTTTAACCAGCTGACAAAAGGCCACTTAAAACTTTTCATTTTAGGGAGAGACTTATACTACATATAATTAAACGACATGACAAGAGAGAGAAAGCGGGTTACTGTCTTTTCATTCATAATAAGACAATCCTGACACGTGACATAATCAATAATTTGTCACCTCTCATCTTTTTCCTTGTTATTATTAGTACCCTTTCCACTCATATGAGTCAGGTTCAGACCCCATATCATAGACCCAATATCATATACTATTACCGAAAGTCATACACCATGTTTAAGTGGGGAAAGGTGAAAATTGTTCTAGCTTCTGATGCTGTCTTTCCAGGTTTTGCTATATATATATATATACACACTTTGAGCTCACATGTATGGTGAATAATTACCTGTGATGGCCTTGTCTTATAAAGAATGTGACAAAAAGGGTTTGATCTTGATATGTAGATACATTCTTATGATTCCTTAGCCTAAACTTGGCTAATATAAAGCTATATTTCAAATTTCTTGATCATATTAATTACTATTTCAAGGTTTTTCTTGATTGCTTGTCCACTTGGCCTTGGAATTAATTTTTGTTTGTGTTTGTTGATTGAATTAACCAGTGAACCAAGGTCTTGCAACCCTAGCATTCTTTGGAGTTGGGGTGAACTTGGTGCTGTTCTTGACAAGGGTTTTACAACAAAACAATGCCGATGCTGCTAACAATGTCAGCAAATGGACTGGGACTGTCTACATCTTTTCCCTTGTTGGTGCTTTTCTCAGTGACTCCTACTGGGGAAGATTTAAAACTTGTGCCATCTTTCAGGGCATATTTGTCATTGTAAGTAACCTTGCTAACCTTGACATTCTACATGACCTAAAATGCTAATTGTATGTGATCTTTGCACTCGATGCCTAATTGTTTGTTCGTGTGTGCGCGCACTCATATGAAATAACAGGGGCTCGTATCGCTATCACTATCATCATACCTTTTCTTGATCAGACCAAGAGGTTGTGGCAATGAACTAACTCCATGCGGAACACATTCGAGCTTAGAGATTTTTCTATTTTATCTCTCTATCTACCTCATTGCTCTGGGAAATGGAGGGTATCAGCCTAACATAGCAACATTTGGGGCTGATCAATTTGATGAGAGGACCTGAAGGAAGGACACTCCAAAGTAGCCTTTTTTAGCTACTTTTACTTGTCTTTGAATCTTGGTTCTCTCTTCTCCAACACCATTTTGGGTTACTTTGAAGATGGAGGCATGTGGGCACTCGGATTCTGGGTGTCTACAGGCTCCGCCATTGCAGCACTGGTCCTGTTTCTCGCAGGAACCACTAGGTACAGACACTTCAAGCCAAGCGGCAACCCTCTTGCCAGGTTTTGTCAAGTACTTGTCGCTGCAACTAAGAAATGGAGGGTGCAGTTATCTCAGGAAGGAGAAGACTTGTATGATATAAATGCAAATGATAACTCCATGAATGGTAACAGAAAGATCCTCCACACCCATGGATTCAAGTAAGTACTCGAACATGATCGTTTACTCCAAACTCAAAATCTGTCCATTGTTCATATAGCTCATAAAACTTGAATTTGTATGTCAGGTTTTTGGATAGAGCAGCTTATCTCTTCAAGAGATTTAGATGACCAGAAGCAGGGCTGTTCCAATCACTGGCGTCTCTGCCCTATCACCCAAGTGGAAGAAGTTAAATGCATACTGAGACTGCTTCCCATTTGGCTCTGCACCATCATCTATTCAGTGGTCTTTACACAAATGGCTTCTCTTTTTGTTGAGCAAGGTGCTGCAATGAAGACTACAGTCTCTAACTTCAGAATCCCAGCAGCAAGCATGTCTAGCTTTGACATTCTAAGTGTGGCAGCTTTCATATTCCTTTACCGAAGAGTCATTGATCCGCTTTCCAGAGGACTGGGCAAAAAGAATTCCAAAGGCCTTACTGAGCTTCAAAGAATGGGAATTGGCCTTGTTATAGCAATACTGGCAATGCTTGCAGCTGGGATTGTGGAAAGCTATAGACTGAAGTATGCCAAGACAGGCTGCAGACACTGTGAAGGTGCAAGTTCCTTGAGCATATTCTGGCAAGTTCCTCAGTATGCACTTATAGGAGCATCTGAAGTCTTCATGTATGTAGCTCAGCTGGAGTTCTTCAATGCACAAGCACCAGATGGCTTAAAGAGCTTCGGAAGCGCACTCTGCATGACATCAATCTCGCTGGGGAACTATGTAAGTAGCTTGCTTCTGACAATGGTGATGAAGATCTCAACAGAAGATCACATGCCTGGATGGATTCCTGGAAATCTCAACAAGGGTCATCTAGATAGATTCTACTTCCTCTTAGCCGGCTTAACAATTATTGACTTGGTTGTTTATGTTGCCTGTGCCAAGTGGTATAAATGTATAGAGCTGGAAGCAAAATGTGCAGAAACTGATGAGCAATATAAGGTCTGATGTACATAACATCAGGCTGAAATGATTTAAGCCCTAAAATACCTTATATAATAAGAGCAGGGATGGGGAAAGCACAAACAGTTCAAACAAAGAAGGGCTTCTTAAATTCTAAAAAAAAAAAGCTTCATTCAAATCCACTACTCTTAAAATCTATCTAGTTTTTTGTTAAAAGCTGTGTTTGGAGCTAGGTTCAGCAGGAGAGTGAAGATTTAAGAGGTGGTGGGTAACTTCTTGTCTTGTGAGGAAGCCTTTCAAGTCTCAATCGTCATTTGCAGTTTCTACTCATTGCAAAAGTATTAACATGCCCTTTTAGGCAGTGTAATATTAATTAACTCCTCCTGTATGTGAGAGCTGCTATCTTGAATGATAATTAAAGCACCCCTTTCTTTCTTACCTATTTGGCTACTATACACAATTTTCGGGATATTTGCATCCGCAACTGAAGCCTCATATCCGCAATGTATTTATATCTGATAAATCAATGCGGATATCTATATCCGTCTAAAATATCTACAAATTTAGAAAAAAAAAAAAAAAAATCTGCTCAGGGTATCCAATATCCGACACATCTGGTTCATTTAATACAAACAAGAAGTGTGTTTGGTTGTTTTGATTTAGGGTTTATATGTTTTGTTTATATAGTAAAGAGATATGATCAAGTGTGTGGAAGTCTATGGTAAGTTTCTGATATTCTTTAATTATTAGACAGATATAGGATATTCGATACTCATATCCGCAATAATCAAATATTCATTGCAGATATCTAATTTCATATCCGCAACTTATGCATTACCCATCAGTGAACAATAACTTGGTGCCAAAACCAAGATAGCAAAAAAACATGAAAGTCAATGATGACAACCTAACTTCACAAAAGATAGGAATAGGACTTGTAAATATGATCATTCTCTTTTTTTTTCCCCTTTGGAGCAAACATTTGACTCTAGTATCTCTATACTCTGTAGAATCTTTTATTTAGATTACCACCCTCTGCTATCTACAAACAAAAAAACTACTTGCCCTTTAAAACAACCTTCAAGAAGAAAAATTTGTAGCAGAAAATAACTAAGAATGTAAGCCTTACAAGCTACAGTGCACAAGAAACAAATAAAAATTTGAATAGTCTACTCACTGGTTTGTGAAGGCAAAGATTGTTGACGAAGGCCGATAATGACTTAAAAGTACAGCCATGGATCCTGTTCTTGTGAATACAATGATGGGGGTCTTGAGAGTGTTAGGTATAGTTGTTGAATGGAAAGTAAATATTTCACCCATGTGGCTCTGCAAAAGGAAGCCCTCCGAGTAATCAGATTATGAAAGGGGAATGTAGATGGATTTTGTTAGTGTTTAGGAAATTGCAGCTTTGGGGGAAAAAACAATCTTCTGTTAAATACTCAGCAGCCCAGCATTAAAAAGTACAAACTTCATTGATTCCTGTAGTAAGAAAACCATACATGAGAGGAGATAAATGCCAGCAATTTCATTGTTTTCACCACATATTACTCTTTTTCTATCACGGTTCAGAAGTCAAAGATAACTAATAACATATTAAGTAATTTCATTGTTTTCACCAACCAAAAAAGTTGTAGAACAACTTCTTTCAGATCGAACAGGTTAAATAAAAAGGATCAGATTCAGTTTTGCTGATTTTGCAGACACTTAAATTATATCTATATCACGATGATTAGTTAACCACGTTAAAAAATGAGGTTGTACATGTGATGAAGGTTTGATTCAGAGGTTGACACAGAATGCCACAAACATTTAGATCAAATTTACCTGCAATAATGGGACCTCCTCAATTGGAAGTTCAGCGGCTAGGTCTCCATGAGCAACCATTGCCTATAATGTTCCAAAAACTAGTCAGCTGCAAGTGGACATGGTGATGACAAATATATAAATCTATATATGCATATGCATACACATATACTCACTAAACTTGGAGTTATTGTTACTCTGTATACTTTAACACAGAGTAAAAGGAAATTATAAGGACCACTAAGAATACAGGAACTAAGTCACTAACCCCATCTAATGCTGAAATTATTAAATGAAGATTTGGTATAGAGTCGGCACTTTCTATTTTGACAATCACGTGAATATCTGCATTGCAACCTAAATTATAGGTTTGTAACAGCTTAATAATCGAGGAAACAAAACAAATTAAAAAAAAAATATCTGCATGTTCATAATGTATGTGGGAAAAAGTTACTTTTGAGATAATCTTTCAATTCATGGGCCACTTTAGCATCCTTCACAAAAGAGACAGCATAGAAATCAACTTGGTTGTCCACTCCAAATTTGATATCTTCCCAATCTTTGTCTATAGAAATGAACAAAAAACTCAGGGGTGCTTCACACTTTTTCAAGGAAAAAGAGGATTAACAAAGAAAGAAATTCATGACACAATAACATTTGAAAATAATATTAACCTGTTATTGATGGCAGAGTTGCGCTTTTTCCACGGACATTTAAATGACGTCTTGATTTTAGCTCGCCTCCATCAACTACTACACATTTAACCAGATCATTTGCCTTTGAATTCACAGCTAGTGACATCATTCCACCTATTATGGACAAAAGGAAGCAACTAATCATGACTAATCATGTTTCTTGAACAAGAAAGCAAGTAGACTTGTTTGAAAACCGATTTTTGTGATGGAAGAACAATTACAAACACTAAATGTGTGATCTGCGACCATTAAGAACCTTAAAGAAAGCACCATCCAATCATTAGGAGATGAGAATTCTATTATAAAATGTGTGGTTTTAGCAGTCTTTTTTTTGTTTCTGTTCTAAAAAACGGTTTTTGACAGCAGGTACACCAGATACAGTTCTTCTTTTTTTTGAGGTTCGTATATATTTCAATAGCTGAATAGTAATTTTTTTTAGAAATAAGATTAGGGATTTTTTTTAACACCTCATTTACCAACTCAACTCAACTCAACTTTACCAAGCCATACCTCACAATGCAAAAGGCAGTCAGCTGTTTGACTAGCTCAAGAGCTAACCAATTTACTGAAATTGTTTATTTGCATAAAAGCAAACCAAAGAATTGGCAAACTGGAATGCCAGAAAAACTCACAAACAGATATTCAGAATTTTATCTAAACCAATTACTTCTATCAGTAACCAGCCAGAATTGCATCCATCTTAAAAAACCTTGGAACGTTCTTATCTCATTTCACTGATAAATAAAAATCCTTTTCCATTATATATTCTATAACTCAAGTGCTTCTGAATTTATTAATTCCCACTATAAGCAAGAGAACAAACTTTCAATTAGATAGTGCAGAGTCCAGACCTAATTTAATTCATGCAACAATCCAGTGGCAGTAGAAGGCATCTTACTTGATGCTTATCATCTACAAGTAGTGTGTCTCCAACCTCTACATCATTCGCAAAGTCATCGTAGTAACTTTTTCAGCTAGAAAACATGAAATTAACCAATAAAAAATCAGTAATTATTATAATTTGAGGTTTTAATTACAAAAGTATAAACCAGTGATTTATTTATTATTATTATTTGGAAATCTTTTCTAGCAATCAAAGTTTCATGAAACGCATTCAAAACTCAAAACACTTGCTTGAAACAAACGTGGGACGAGACTATATTAATATTAATGAAAATAGATGAAAACAAAAGCTTACAGGTGTAGAAGCGCCGTTTTGAGAAGCAGAAACATTCTGGGGACGATCATCTTGAGTGATCCTAACGGAACTAATTGCAAAGCTTTACTTTCTAGCGGAACACGATCTTCTTCTTCTTCTTCTTCTTCTTCTGCTTGTTGTTATTTTGGAATGAAACGTCGCTCAAGTTCCTGTTCCTGGACGACGACAACACACGATCTATTCTAGTAGAAGTACACATGCTGTTATTAATCGCCGCCATTTGATCAGACAATCATGTTAGGGTCTGTTTGGTTCAATGAAGGGAAGGAGAGGGGAGGGGAGGAGAGAGATTTTAATTAAGTTATGTTGGTTCAAAGGAGGGGAGGGGATGGAAGGGGATGGTTTTTTAATTAAGGAAAATGATACATTCACTAACAATCTCACAAACAATTTTACAAACCCTCTCACTGTAGCTACAGTGAGGGGTTTGTAAATTTGTTTGTGAGATTGTTAGTGAGTGTATCACCCCTCTTTAATTAAATATATGTTTGGTTCAAGAAGAGAGTGGAAGAATTTTAAAACTAATTTACTATTTTATTCTATAGCTTGTTATAAATAAAATTAAAATAATATAAGCTTATATTATCTTGAATTAAACAATAATAAAATTAAAATTAAAGCTCTACATATATAATACATGTTATTAAAAATAAAATTAAAACAAGCATCAAACCAGTAGTTAGGTTTTGACATAGATGAATAGATAAAGAAACACTGCAAAATATCCAAGTTTATAACATATAAGTAAGGATAATTTAGTCATTGTATTTAAAATTTTAATTCTTCACTTTCTCTCCCCTCCAAAACCCCCCACTTTTGGAGGGGAGCTAAAATTGGCTTAGGAGGGATTTTGCTCTCCTCTCCTCCCCTCCCCTCCCCTTAAAAAAATTGAACCAAACAAACATAATTTAAAATAATCCCACCTCCCCTCCACTCCCCTCCAAAACCCCCCAACCAAACACAGCCTTAGGGTTTTACGCAGCAAGTTCGGGTGAAATCATAATTTTTATATTTTTATATTTTACCAAATAAATTATTTAATATACTATATGAATAATTCATTTATATTTCACTTTATCATATTTATTCGATATCAAATAAAGACATAATTAATTTAGAAAATACAGCGAAACTTTTACGAAAATATTTTTCCGTGAAATAATATAAAATACGTTTTCGACCGAACCGACCAATCAATACCACACAGGGTTGCGCAAGTCAGCCCCAATAATACTTGTGCAGTTCATGGGCTGCCCGAACAATGACCAATTCACTATTTGGACGACCGTTACCCAACTAGTTCAAATGTTACCCGGTAACGTTATTTTTCACCTTTTTCGTATATTTTCACTCCGAAACAATTGTTGACAATTATTCTAATATACAATATACATCCAATACACTTAAACATCATAATTTTCATCACCAAAATTCTGGAATTTCCAGATCTGATCAGGGAACAAAATTAATCATTTTTCATGCTTTAATTCAATTTTCTTAACATTAATCATATTAATATCTACACCAATCAAAGCCACCATAAATGAAAAAACTCAAGAATAATTCTAAGTATTATTAGAGTAGTCATATCTAGAATGGAAATCAATCATCATATGATAAAATTGAATTAATATTATACTAATATTAATCAATATAAGTTAACACATGCATCTAACCACTAAGTCCATCAACCAATTCAAAAAACTCCAAATTTTGGAGTGCAAAGAATCTCTACAACTTTTGTAAGAATTTCTACAAGACAATAATTCAAGCAAGAACAACAAAAATAATTTTCTAAATTAAAGAAAACAAAAGATTGTCTTTACTCTTCCAAAAGCTTTTTTAACTTTGTTATTGCTTGAATTTTTTTCTCTAAAATGTTTAGAGAATTTTTATGACATTAGGTGGCTAGGTTTTCTCTACCAAAAACAAATGAAACAATTTTCACTTAAATACCTAAGCTTAGGCGTGAATTAGGGAGGGGACAAAATGATCATTTTTAATTTATTTAATCTAATTAAATAATTATAGCTTTAATGTTGACAAGTCTAATTTGTATACTCCAAGCTTAAATGTCATGTTATTTATTACAAATAATAATTAAACTTATGTAATATAAATTATTACAAATTGATATTATTTAATCTAATTAAACATAAAATTAAAATAGACAAAATCAAATTGAATACTTCAATCTTAAAGTTTAATACCATTTGTAACCAATAATAATTTGCCATATGACATATTGATATTATTTAATTATTAAAATATTTAACATTTAGATATCTAAAAAAATTAATTAATATCATTATTAATATATATGTATTTTTTATTTACACTAAATAACAAAATACATATATTAATGACATGTGTCAAAATCTCATTTAATAATTAATTAATATGTATCTAATCAAATTTTGTATCAAATACAAATACATATTAATTATAAATTGACCGAAATGCTTCTAAGTATGTGTAATTTCGTTTAACTGTTAAACAATTTGAATTAACTCATTTAATTCGATAACGTATTATGAATAATCTGTATGATTCATAACTCATTTCTCAAGTGCTCAACGGGTACACTTCATATTATGAGACTCTCTAAGTTTAGGTTTATCCGTCACGGAATCCAATTTCGTGTCCATAATTCACCCACTTATAAATTATGACGACCACATAAAATTTTGCTAAACTATTCCATAGACTCATCATCGAGCTATGCATAAAAATACAATGTCTACACTCCCACATAAGAAAAATACGTAAATTAAATAAACAATAACATAAGTTATGGGGTTGAAGTATTATCAGTGTTATTTAATATGGATCCACAATGGCAAATCTAAAAACTGTTTACAGAGAGTCAAGACTCTCACATAAATAATAAATATATAAATATTAATTGGGAAATAACACAATCTATATTTATACATCAGTAAAAATTATATATATTTTTATACTAAAAGCTTCACCCTTTTGCCTCAACTAGATGTAAATTAGGTATTCATGATATGAATAAAAACACATATAATTTCATTAATTAAAGTGAAAGAAATTACAATAATGATTAGAAAATAAACACACAAGAGGTGAAACTCTCTACAAATTCCTAAAAGAGAATTATGAAGACTTGATGAATTAAGAGAGGTCATTAACACCTCTATTTATAGGAGAGGTGCTCATCACCTCAAGTAATTTTTTCAAGGGCCATTTAAAGTCTTGTTTTTTTTTTTTGTTGTTTTTTTGATTATTTGCCAACATTGGCCACAATTGTCAACAATCCACTAAAAGGTGGATTGTGACATACTTTTTTTTTTGAATTTTATCTTGTGTAGCTAGTTCTATGATAAACTCATCCAACAACGAATCAAACATAGTCAATGTTCTTACATCCTATTTGAACATAATTTTCATGCTTCTAGGAGATCTGAGCCATCGAAATTCATATATCAAATCCATTTTCAAGTTGAGTATCCAAAGCAGTATTTCACCTACACAAGAAATGAAAATCACAATGAAGAAAAATAAAATAAAAAATTAATTATTATTTCACAAATATGTTAAGTTAAGAGGATTAATCAAACTACAATTGTAAAATGATTAATTTTTCTTTTATTAAATATATATTTTTTAATGTTCGTCATACCCCTCAACCAGCTTATTAATAGTCTTTAGTAATTTAAGTGAAAATTTAAAAAGACAGATTCTTATCCAAGTAAATAATTATTTTATTTCTTTCTAAATTATCAAATAAGCAAATCCTCCAATAATTTTTACCCTTCCTCCATACATTTATAAGACAAAGTATTAATCAATTTATTGTGTCGGTCTTGTTGAAAAAGTGTAATATTTTTTTCTTGAAGTTATATTAGAGTTCACACCTTTTTGGCATTGGTAATT
The DNA here is from genome assembly GCA_019454045.1 of Zanthoxylum bungeanum. Taxonomy (NCBI): domain Eukaryota; kingdom Viridiplantae; phylum Streptophyta; class Magnoliopsida; order Sapindales; family Rutaceae; genus Zanthoxylum; species Zanthoxylum bungeanum. The sequence continues at coordinate 17,117 of SKCR01030046.1, forward strand.
TATTCGTGTGTGTGTCACTTTTTTTTAATAACAATACATCATCAATCCTTATAACGAGCTTTGGGCCAATGACTCCCAAACCAGTTGGTATTAGGACATTAGGTGTTAAGACATCATACTGACTTAATTACTTGGATCTCAGATGTCAATTAAGAAAGTGTTTGATTTCTATTAGCTTTCTCATTAACCCATGTAACGAGCTCTGGGCTAGTGACTCCCATACCAGTTGTCCTTAGGGCACTAAGTGTTAAAATACTCATTCGGGCTTAATTGCTCGAGTTAGAGAGATTACAAAATGAACATATTCATTCATTCTTTCTTTCTTTTAAACAACCCAAGTTTTATCGTTTTATGTGGTTAATCACCGTTTGTAGAGGAAAAATATCTGATTACTAAGTAAAAACTTACTTAATTTATTTTCTTTTCTTTTTTTAATTATAGAACATAAATTCCACTGTCTTTAGATGTTACTTCCAAAAATTAGAGAATATAATATTATAAAAATTTTACTTACAACCCACGATCTTATATTAGCATCTATGTTGATAATACCTGTCAAATGAGCATATGGAGATTAAATTTAATCAATATTATAGAGAATTCACAAATTTGAGTAATTTAAAAAGAAAGAAACAAGAATAACTTGTTACGAAAAAAACTGAGATGCGTCTCGGAAGTGAAAACTCCTTACACCGCCATCTTTAAACAATAATTCCACATGGTTAGTCAAAAACTTTGTTGTTGGTTTGTGTGTAATTTTTTTTTAAAAAAAAAAAATACAAAAAAAAAAAAATTACACACAAAACAACAATAAAAATAATAATAATTTAAAAAAAAAAATATATTCTAGTCAATTATCCACTCCCCCCAACTAGATTGACACATTGTCCTCAATGTCTGAATAAGTAGAAGTAGAATTTAGAATACATCATTTGGTTAATGTGGAAATGATGATTGAATCTATATCACTACTATTAAAAACAAAAGAAAGGTTACAGATGAATATTCAAGTCCATTATGAGCTTCTTGCCACGATCGTTATTTGACTAGTACAACTTGGAAAGAATTGGGTCGATTCTTGGTTCATTAGCTAACAGTTGGTCAATTAATTCATCTATTCTTCTGGCACTAAGAAAGATATCTTTAACTGATTTCGAAATGAACCCAAGTTTTTAGCATCCTCAAGAAATACTAAAAGAAAATAAAAAAAATGATTTACATTTAATAGTCCAATGAGTTTGTCATGAATGTTCAAATTCGCTTATGATGCAACTGTGAATATTTCTTCCAAAGTGCCCAGTGCGCCTCGTAAAGTAGTAAAAGTTTCAACGTGATTAATCATTTCAGTGTGTCTTTCAGACATATATGAGACAATGTATTCTTCTCTATTTGTTTTTTCGATAAGGTTTATGCCTACTAAAGTTTTTATCATGATCACTAAAACTTGACTTTCTCATTCTTGCATGACCTTTATGTTGGGATATATGCCCTATAGCTTCATGTATTATAAACAAAATTATTTATTATGAAATAAGATATTCATTTTTCATTTATCAAAATGTTTGATTTAAATCGCATATTGTAAATTATATTATTTATCATTGATTATTCATGTGCCTTTAGGCTTAATGTATGATTATTATACATAAGATGATTTAAGTCTGAAGTTAGTAATCTAAAATAGTCTATAGAAAGTAAATAAAATGGGTACTTTATTTGCGGTTTATCTATAGTTACGGTCTATTCTATAATTGTACAATGACCTTGATCCAGGATTGTCCACGTGGCATGAGAATTGAGGCACCTTGTATGATGTGATCATATAGGACTGGACCTATATATAAATGTGTTTATTGTAATATCTGTTAAATAAAGAAATTCATTTCAATCTATTAGATGCTCATGTATGGATTGATATAAATCCTGAGTGTTGAACTCTTGCATGGCAGGTTAAGTCATTTGATTTACAAAGGTGAGGTTGGTGTAGCAGTCTCGACCAATAACTATGTACTTTGGGGACATGATTTGGTGTGTAGTTGGGAACGTTTTACATAAACATAGAGTTCACTCCTTCTTGTGAGAAGTAGATGAGTATCTTCTTTAAGGGTTGATTTGGTACTTGATTGATATTCATAATAATTATGAATAAATTGTTCATTAGAGAATCAATGGTACTTAAGGTAGAAAATAATTAAAGGGGTATAACAGACTTTATGACCCGACTCTAATTATGAGATACTCGTGAAAGGCTAATCCATATGTAATGACTATATCGATGGACACCGAAGTATTTCGGCTTATATTTTCCATCTACGCAACGAGAGTGCAACTCGGGTTTTTATTGGAATAACCCGAAATTAATAATTCATAATATTTAAATTAAAGAGTTTATTTAATATTCTAGGATTATTGGAGCTCGGAATTGTAGGTCCATTTGGTCCTCGTGCTAGCTCGATATACTTTAGCAAATTAAATATAATTGGATAGTCCAATTATATACTCACATATATTTATATTATTATTAATGAGATTAATAATATACTTGGTCACAATTGAAAACTATATTAAATAAGTTTAATATAAAGTTTTCAAGTATTTATAATTATGAGATAATTATATCGCCAATTTAAATGAATCACATGGTTTATGATTATCAATTAGGATAATGATCCTTGCATAATCAAACAGACAAACTCATGTGGTTTATTTTGATCTTCAACATGTTTTTCTATTAAGACAATCCTATTTGCCTTATCATTAGGTCCATTTCACATGCATTTGTATGAGACACCACTTGAATATGTTTTGCCATATAATTGAAAGGAATTAGTGGTTTAAAAGATCAGACTTGTTTTGGCTTTGAGATGAGTATCAAATCTTGGAAAAATATTTCAAGAGTTGAGAGGAGAGAAAAAATGAGTGTGTCAGTTCTTCTTCTTCATTCTTTCCTTCAAGTTTTAAAGAAAATGAAAAAGCCACCTCTCATGTGATTGATATAATTTTTCTCTCAAGTGTTGAAAGAAAAGAAAGAAAAATTTTGTGACAGTAATTTTCTCTAAAGATTTTAGAGAACTAATTTTGTGAGTGAAGTCCACACTTTGATTTGTTGGTAACGAGTCATAGCTTGGAAGATCGAATGGTAGATACTTATAACAGATCTTAGGAAACATATTCAAAACAGAAGCGTATCAAGTCATCAAAGGGCTAATCCGATTTGGTTTTAATAAGGGAGATGGTATAAATTTTTCAAGGTCGATCCCAGTGTAGGCACTGCATTTTTGCATATAAGTCCCGATGATGAGTCTCGCATGGAGACACTACCTCTTTAATTGTGGAAGCCGCGGGAAACGGACGTCGGAAGGAAAATGTCAAGAATTGACACATTGTTGGATTTAATTCGCTGGATTAGCTTCGGGTTCGCTTGTTGGACCTCCGTTTTAAAACACAACCTTAGCCAAACCCCCATAAGACACATACCAAGCCCACACACCACCAAACCAAATACCCAAGCCCACCAAAACAAAGTAACACATGCCCATAGCCACCCTAAATAACAAAAATCACATTTAACACATGCATAAATCAAGCCAAATCCCTTTCCTAAATTAAAGAAATCCCATAGATCCATTGCCTAATTAAACCAAATCATATCCTTAACTAAAAAAGAATAAATCAAATTAAATCAAATCATTTCCCTAATTAAAAGATTTCCTTATCACATACTAAATTAAAAGATATTCCCTTTAATACACAAATCTTTCTCATTCTCAAACAAGGAAAGCCCCCATCCATTTGCCTATAAAAAGAACCCTTTACCAACACATTAAACCCCTAACTCAATCACACAACAAACACACCAAAAACTCCCTAGACTCTCACGACACCTTCACCCTTGGCCACTCTCTCGGCAACTCACGTATTGCCCTCAACACCTCACTCAAGCCCCTCACGTCACTGCCCTTGTCCAAAAACGCCACCTAGCCCTTCCAGCAACCCACATACTTCACGCACAGCCTTGTCACTTGCCTTCCTTCACGCATAAAGCCCCCACTCAGCAGCCTCCATTCAACGCACCAAAGCCCCACTCATCAGCCCCCACATAGCCCTTCCAGCAACCCACCTAGCCCTTCCAGAAACCCACATACTTCACGTAACCAGCTCCTTGGCCAGCCATACATTCACGCAAGTCCCTCACGTATCAACGCCCATTACCCATTCAACAAGCCACCACCTACTTCACGTAACAGCAAACCCTCACGCAAGCCATCAGCCGTCACGCAAACCCTACACGTAACATCAGCCATTCACTTGCCTCAATTCAGCGTAAATAACCATTCATCCAAACAGCCCTATTTCACCACAAAACTGTCCACAAAAACTCCCATTTAAACCCTTCCAAAACCGCAGCCTAAACCAGTCCAAATAACCTATAAAACAGTCCCATAATTACCAAAAAATAGTGACCAGAAAATACAACAAAAACAGCAGCGAAACGGAGTGAAAACAGCAGTCCAAACAGCGAAACAGCGAGGAAAAACATTGGATTAGTGAACCGGGAGAGTTGCGGAGCATCAACCCTTCCGACGGCCGTGTAACGCGCTTTCGAGAGACGACAAAAGAGGTTAGACCTGAGGGCACCCTTTTTACTTATTATCTTTCGTTTCTTTTATTTATTTTAATATATTATCGCATGAGAGTCATTTGTTGAGGCATGATGTGAATTCCGGATGAACGGAATGCGTGTTCTCTTTTGTGGTATATCGGATGGAAACCCAGACTTAAATTTCGTAGCCGAATCCGAATGGACGGTAGTGCAGTTTGCACTCGGGATACAATGCCACGTACCGCTTGAGAGATACACATATTTCGTTCATTCAACATTGTATTCGAGCATGATTAGGTTGCTAGTATGTTATTTATCTTAAGCATGATTTAGTCGATAGTATTTTCTTTCTTTATGCATGATTAGGTTGTTTTATATCATATTAGGGATTTAATTTATATTTATGCTTAGATTCTTATTTATTTTCCGCATTAGATAATTGAGCATGGTTGTGCGATGATTGTATGTTATTGCATGTTTGTCGTTATGACAACTTACTTTGAAGCATGCGAACTTAGATATAGGTTTCTTTATTATTCTTATGCATGCGAACTTAGGTGTAGGCTACCTTTGAGCATACATGTTGAGTAGATTTGGTTAGTTTATTGCACAAATCATATCTTTACAAGTGACATAAGTAAGAGACCATTCCGAACCCAACGGTTTGAGGTCTTCCCTTGCGAGGGGTGAGTGCGGCCTTAAATCTTTATCCCGGTTCACACCGGGTGGCGACTCCATATTATTTCTCCGATTTAGTTCCTAGCGAGCTATTTCGTACTCCCAACTAGGCCGCGAACCTAGAACAGCGTCGTCAATTCCTGTGTCCTACACCCAGAGCCTAAGCCGCTTCCGCTGCGTGAAGGAAAATCGTTTCCTACAATTTATATCAAAGCAAGGTTGAAAACTGTTCTTAACTCTTCTCCTTTTAATTAAAAATTTCTGGTTTTTAATGACTTATATGAGATATAAATTGTTGGTAATGTTGGACAATTATGACCCATAGCATCACTATTTGTACAGAACATGGTGTTGTTGTACAAATAAACTATGTGCAAAGGAAATTGCTATTTTATCATTGTTACCAAGATATATAAATGATAAAATTCGATATGATTAGTACCAGATTAATAAGATATGAGACAATATTAATCCACTAAGGTTTAATCATTAAATATCCCTAGTCGTAGTATCATCGAGACTGGACATCGATAATACGGAATAGGCTAGTATTACACTTGTGCGTGTTATCGAAGCGTAATGACATAGTTCTCATATATTTGGGTATTGGATACTCATGCAAGTGTAATAGGAGGTTCTGTTTACCGATGGTATGGAAAAAGCTTCGCTCTGAATAGACCCCTCGGAATCCCATTGGTGGTATAATTATGTGTTTATGGGAATCCGAATCAGGGTAGGTGTATTTGGTCTTAACCTGAGACTTGCATAGCTAATACTTACGACAATCAGTATACTTTGGTTTTGGTCGTCCGGGGCTTTAACAGGTTATGTGTATGCCTCTTCTGGGTATACTGAGAATCGTAGTGTATTGGATGTGATGTCAAGATGGAAATATCACTTTAGTCATATGGAGATGATGATCACGTAGGATACGGAACTAGTACTCTTAAGTACTGCAGTCATCGGGATAATATGACTAGGTCGTGATTATTCGATTATAGAGACTAGTTACCAGAGATCTGATATGTGCTTCGTACGGGGCAGACATAATTCCAGCCCCCAGACCAAGCATGTGATATCGATACTGGATCGCAATACGCAATACTACGTATACTACGCCTGACAAAAATTAAATATTTCTTAAAAGAATATTTCTGGTGAATTGGGTAGGCACGGTACTTTGCTAGAAGCCAACCATGTCTCGTAAATCGATAAAAACATGGTACTGGGTACGCCCGTATTCGGATAGTCCGATAACCGGATTTACTACTAACATATCCAGTGATCTAATGGTTCGCTTCCCGAAGATTTCCCGATGACGTATGACTCGAACATAATTAATCTAGGATTATTATAAGAGAGAGAAAATTAATCTAGGATTAATTACGGTGAGATTTTATCTGGGATAAAATTCGTTTTGAAGAGAGAGAACGATTAATTCGGAATTAATCGATAAAATAATATATTTGATATATTAAATGAAATTAGATTTCATAACGGAATTAAAATTGGATTTTAATTCGGGCGAATAAATTAATTTAGAATTAATTCGCGAGCGACTTTCGTAATAATTTTACGGGGCATTATTATTTAATTAAATTTGATTTAATTAAGTCGCAACGGAAAATTCGTTAATTCGAAATTAACGAACCCGGGCCCGAAGTGTGTTGCGTCACCCAACTTGAATTTTGAATTTAAAGTGGGGCCTACTTCACTTACATCACTAGTCACTTTAGTGATGGAAGTTACATCAACTTTTTGTGATGTAAGTCACATCACCTTTTTGGTGATGAAGGTGGTTGAGAGCATTAATTGGATTTTGCTCTCAACACACTTGCCTTTTGGTTTTGAATAAACCATATACACAATTTTTGGTTTTTTGACTTGGTGATAAGTTCAATTGTTTTAGAAACAAAAACAAAACCAAAAACATAACCTCTCTTTCTTCTCTCCTTGGCCGAATGGCCTTTTTTTTTCTCTTATTCTTGGCTTGGCCGAGAACCATAAGGAAGAAATTGGAAGACTTTTGTTGCAAAATTCTTCCATTGCTAGCACATAAAGAGATCATGCAAAGGTGATAGGGAAACTATTCCCATGAGTTTGGAATTCATTCACCAAAGCTTGGAAGCTCAACATACATCAAAGGAGAAGCTTGGAGCAACTAAACAAAAGGTTGAAAATTTTGTTATCTCCTACATCCACTCAACCGAGCATTGTAAGTATTTTTCGCTACTTTACTTTGCGTATTCACATGTTTTATGCTTAATGATCTTGGTTATTGTTCTTAGAGAACCCAACAATGGTATCATGAGCCTTATTGAGCATGAAATTGAATTTAGGGTTCTTAATCTTGATTTGGATATTTTTGATTTGAGCATGATTTCATCAAATTGATTGGTTGAGTATGCTTAGATTATGATAACTTAGAGTTATGCATGATTAATTTTGAGAAAAATTGATTAGATTAATTTTCCCATAATTACTTATGTTGGCCGAATCTTAAGGAACCCTAGGTCATGGTGATTTTTTGTTTTTTAAACCATTGGATATGTTTAAATGCATGATATATATTGATTTGTGATTTGATTGGATTGAAATCAAAATCGGATATAAAATCATCATATTACCGTGACCTTGATTACATGTTAATGGATTGATTTTGCTTCAATTTGTGTTGGACATGAATTGGAAATGTAGAGCATGATTAATTGAATTAATTAAGTGGTTTGGAAGCATTAGTTTAATTAATTAATTATGGTAATTACACTTGAATTGAATTAATTTGTAATTTGGAATAATGAGTTAATTTAATTGTTGTAATTGGGCTTAATGGGCTTGGTTGGGCCAAGTTTGGTTTAAGATAATTGGTTGGATCCAATTGGGCCTAAAACTATTTCCATAAAGTCCAAATATGATTAATGGGCCTTTAATAATTAATTGGGCCTAACGGGCCAAAATTAATTTTGTGGCAAATGGTGATTCCTTATTGGGCTTTGGTTGCCAAAGTCCATGCCTTGTGAATTAATTAAAAGCCCATTGGACTTTAATTAAATTGACTTTGGATGTTAATTGGGCTTTGAGAGCCATTAAGATTAGATTTGGAATCTAAGTCGTAAAGGCACATCAAAAGTGTAATTATTTAATTTGGAATTAAATAAAGAATTAGTATTGAATACAAATTAAATTGGATTTAAAATTGTAGTTCGATAAAATTCAAGAATTCGTACTTTGAGTACTTATTCTTAAACGAGTTGGACTTGCGCAAATCAAATCATTGTTTGAACATTGGATGGTCATTAATTAAAGATTAATTAATTGGATTAGATTGATTGATAACACACTTTGTGTGAATACATGGATGTGTTGTATGAATAATGTATATCAGATGGATATTAGATGGGTGAGGGCAATTTTGGAAATTGTTGTAATAAATTTAGAATTTATTAAATTGGACCTGCGTGTCCAGCCTTTATCTCTCGATTCTTTGTAATTCTCTTCTCACCTATTCCCCTCAATGTAAATGAGGTTTCTTTAGAAGTATTATGTAATTGGGTAGAAGTTAGAATAGTGCTAGCCGGGGAGAAGAAATGAAAGGATTTGTTCTAGGAACAATTTGTGATATATCCATCCACATATCATTATTAATTTAATTACCGCGCCTTATTATGCTTTTAGAATGCATGCTTAAGGGTGTATGATGAGACCTAATTAAAGATAATTAATTGGTTGCCAATTACGCGAAAAACCCTCGACAAATATTAATCGTTTTCCTTCCATTGAGTGATTCATTCTCAAGATCCAAGATTGGCACTGGTTTGTCGGCAAAAGTCAAGACCTTTGTCCATCGCGGATGTGTTTGAATCATGAAGGCTTTGTTCTATATCGTATGTCTTGTCCAAGTTGTGATTTGTTGGCCAAAGTCAAGATCACTTCTTGTCCATTGACATCGAGTACGAAGCTTTCCAAAGTCAATGGGTCCTGCTTAACTGGAATCATTAAGCTTGTTGTGCCAAAGCCAAGGCTTAGTTGATTCAGAGGAAAATGTTAGGAAATTATATTGGATATATTGGCATATATATTGTATATATGTTTCGGACTTAGAAGTCCACCTACTGGATCTAGGAATTGGATGAGATCCAATTGATCTTAGAGATCTACCTAGTTAAGTATCATACAATTTGTTGGCCAAAGTCAAGATTGTGTGTTATTTAACGGGATCCTAGCCCACTAGGAAACTAGGTTTCCCGAGTATTCCACAGAGGGTTAGAGGCTCGCCGAAAAATAGTGGGAGACAAGTATTAAATTTGCAATTTCGTTTAGATACTTGCCAATACACGCTCATTTCATTTTTCGTCATTATTTAAATATAAATATATTAGTTGGACTAATATTCAATTGTTGTTTTAATTAAACAGTTGGACTGTATTTAAACTACTTCATTTATAGTAGATTATATAATTGGATTATAGTAATCAATATATTTGAATTTTAACCAATCAATAATAGTTGATTATATAGTTAGACTATAGTAATCATTATATTCGATTGTACCCGAAATCGTTGATTGGATAGTTAGACTATTGGAATCAAGATAATTGAAAGATTAGCGTTTAAAACATAATCCTGGGTGTAAATATCTTTAAGCGGCTTCGATTTTCAAATTGGGAATAGAACCTCATGATAGTCCTAGGAGCCGATAAGTTACTTTATTTGATAGATTGACATCTCGGGCCTTAGCCCGGAGTTTAGAAAATAGTGGAGCATGAGTTTTGGAAGACTCATGGTGATGATAACTTTAAGTACTCAATCTGTTATGCTTGCCGCAATGATTCCTTAATTTCTTTGTCAGAACTAAGGATTAGATTCTTATAGTATGATATTGAAATTGAAGGATCTTCATAGATCTATCCTTAGATCATAGAAGTATGAATTGCAAAAGAAGCACTTTCGCTCGCGTATGTCAGAGGGTACATCTGTCGAGCACTAGGTGTCGCAGATGATTGCTGACATCGATCAGCTAGATTAGCTGGGAATTACCTACGTGGCCGAGACTACCAAAGATTTGATCTTATAGTCTCTACCCGAAAGCTGGGGCAGGTTCATTATGAACCAAGAGAAAACTCTTGGGAGTTGATGGCTATGCTCTAGGAGGCGGAGCCAGAGCTTCTAAAATGGGCAAAGGTAAAATCGTCACAGTCTTCTAGGAAGACAAATGACATATCCCAAGATGTCTGCCTAAACTGTGGCAAACGGAGTCACTGGAAGCGTGACTGTCGTATTGACAAGGCAGACATGAAGGAAGTGAAGGTGGGGCAAGGCTCCGGCTTCAAGTATGTTTGTCATAAACATGTTCACTATTAGTTTCAAAATTGGATTTTTGATACTAGATGTGGTACATAAATATGTACTGATGTGCAGAATTGCTAATAAGCAGGATACTGGCTTCAGATGAGATCGACCTGCGAGTCAGAAACGGGACGAGAGTCGCTGTTTTAACCGTAGAAACCTAAGTTTTGGAATTGCCATTGGGGCATGTACTTAAATTAGGAAGCTATTATAATGTACCTAGTTTGACTAGAAACATTATCTCTATATCTAGTATAACTCGTTGCGGGTATACCTTTATATTCTAGAACACAAAATGTTTTGTTTATAAAGATGATATCGAGATAAACACATTAGATGTGAATAACAATATTTATATTTTGAATATAAATTAATATCACACATTTAGCATGACAAATAAATAGCTCAAACTGAATTAATCAGATGAGACTTATTTGTGGCATTGTTGTCTGGGACACATTAACAAGACTCGTATATCCATACTTTTGAAGAGTGGATACTAGGATGGATTTGATTCTAATTCAAATGATGTCTACGAATCTAGTTTATTAGGCAAAGTGCCTAAAACACCTTTTACTTGGTAAAAATGTAAGTGCCACCGATCTGTTAGCCCTCGTTCATAGTGACGTAAGTGTGCCCATGTCTAGCTAGGCTAGAGGTGGATAAGAATACTTCGTAACCTTTAAGAATGTTGCATCTCGTTATGGTTATGTGTTTCTTATGAAAAATAAATCGAAAACTTTTGATAAATTCAAAGAGTTTCGACACGAAGTATAAAAACATATCGGCAAAAGTATTAAGACATAACAGTTGGACCGTAGTGGAAAATACTTGGGCAATAAGTTTCTCAATTACTTGAAAGAGTATAGTATTCTTTCAATGTGGACTCTTCCCGGAACACCTCAATTTGACGGTTTGTCCGAATAGAGAAACCGAACTTTGTTGGACATAGTTAGGTTAATGATGAGTCGCTCTGAGCTACCAATTTCCTTCACGGGATACGCATTAAACAGTGCAATACTTATTTTGAATAAGGTTCCGTCAAAAGTCTGTTAGACAGACTTCATATTAGATATGAACAGGAAAGAAACCGAGTTTCACATTCCTGAAGATTTGGGAATGCTGGGCATATGTTTGGATGATACCAAACTAGAACCCAAATCGGATAAGTGCCTATTTGTAGGTTGTCCTAGGGAAACCAAAGTATAATACTTATACAACTCACAAGAGAACAATGTAATTGTTGCTCTCCATGCGGTTTTCCTAAGAGGAATACCTATATGCAGTGGTAAGTGGGAGGAAAGTAAAACTCGATGAAAATCGGAGTAATACTGTTCCAGGCACCGATTCCTTAACGGAACACAAACAGTTCATCAGGGATGAAATTGTATCATAAACTTCGAATACACAAGAACCGCGTAAGTCGGAGAGAGTCAGAAAAAAAACCTGGGAGTTATGGGTTTCTGATCTCACCTCATGAAGATGTCAATCTTATTGAGGAAGACGAACTGACTACGTATGAGGAAGTGATACAAGGTATCGACTCCCTATTATGGCAAAATGCCATAAGTCTGAAATGGATTCCATGTATACCAACCAAGTTTGGACACTGGTTGTTTTACCGGAAGGCATTGTGCCTATTGGTACTATATGAGTCTTCAAGGAAGACATACACGGATGGTAACATACAAATGTACACAGCTAGGCTTGTACAGAAAAGGTATCGTCATCAACATAGTGTCGATTATGACGAAAAGTTTTACCCGTTGCCATGGTTAAATCCATTTGGATAATGCTTGCTAAAGCTGCGTATTTCATTTATGAAATATGGCAGCTGAACGTCAAAATCGCTTTCCTTAAACGGAAACCTTTTGGAGGATGTTTATAAACATCCTGACAGTTTTATCGTACCGAAACATGCAAACAAGGTTTGCAAGTTAAATCGATCCATTTATGGATTGAAGCAAGCATTACATTCTTGGAACTAACATTTTGATAAGATCATAATGGTATATGATTTAATTCAAAACAAATATAATTCTTGTGTATATAAGAAGGTTAATGTGAGAGCACTGATAATAATTGTCCTATATAATGATGACATATCATTTCATGGAAATGACATTCCCATAATACAATCGGTGAAAGCTTGGCTTTCATGAAAATTCTCCATAGAATACTTGGGAGAGACAGCCTTTATTCTAGGAATAAGGATCTACTGGGTTAGATCTAAAAGTTGTTGGCACTCTCCGAGAACTCGTACATTGAAATATATGTACGCGACCTGGTGTCTCATATGCTTTGAGCATATGGAGTCACAATCAGGCCAATCCAGGTGATGTTCACTGGATTGAAGTTAAGAACATCCTTAAGTATCTTAGATGAACTAAAGATGCTTTCTTAAGCTATGGAGAAGGAGAACTTGAAGTAACTGGGTTCACCGCTGCAAGTTTCCAAACCGACAAAGACGACTTTAAGTCGCAATAATGGTACATATTTAGTTTGAATAACGGAACAGTGAGCTGGAAATCTTCCAAGCAAGATAATGTTGCCGAATAAACAACAAAAGCGGAATATTACTGCAGCTGAGGCAGCAAAAGAAGCAATTTTGGATCTATATAATCCTAATTAGATTAGGTATAGTTCCGTTAGCAGTTGAGCTAGACCACAGCACAGGCTAAAGAACTAATGGTCTCATCAACGATCCAAGTATGTACTTCAAATGGTTTCAACTGATTCATCGGATCATACATCGTGGCGATGTGATGATCGAATAAATCGCATCAGATGATAACCTTGCAAATCCGCTGATGAAAGCTGTTTCTCAGAAGAAGTTAGAGCGAACCGTACATAGTTCAGGTGGAGGACACTTGAGTGATTGGCTATAGGCCAAGTGGGAGATTGTTGGATAATTATGACCCATAGCATCACTATTTGTACAGAACATGGTGTTGTTGTACAAATAAACTATGTGACAAAGGAAATTGCTCTTTTATCATTTTTAATTAGATTACCAAGATATATAAGTGATAAAAGTCCATATGATTAGTACCAGATTAATAAGATATGAGACAATATTAATCCACTAAGGTTTAATCATTAAAAATCCCTAGTCGTAGTATCATCGAGACTGGACATCGATAATACGGAATAGGCTAGTATTACACTTGTGTATGTTATCGAAGCGTAACGACATAGTTCTCATATATTTGGGTATTGGATACTTATGCAAGTGTAATAAGAGGCTCTGTTTACCGATGGTACGGAAACAACTTCGCTCTGGATAGACCCCTCAGAATCCCATTGGTAGTATAACCATGTGTCTATGGGAATCCAAATCAGGGTAGGTGTATTTGGTCTTAACCTAAGACTTGCATCGCTAATACTTGCGACAATCAGTATACTTTGGTTTTGGTCGTCCGGGGCATTAATAGGTTCTGTGTACGCCTCTTCTGGGAATACTGAGAATCGTAGTGTATTGGATGTGATGTCTGTTGGGTTTTCTAGGTCAAACCAAGATCAATTAAATAATGAAACATGTGAATACAACAAAGTAAGAATGCGGAAAATACTCACTTTGATCGGATTTTGGATGCGTTGAACACAAAAATTTTCCTCCTTGAGTTTCGGCCAAGCCCTTGTGTTGATCTTCAAGATCCAAGCTTTGTGTGTTGATTCCAAGCCCAAGGATTGGTTTCCCTATCACCTTTGAATGACTCATTTTGAGTGCTAGCTCTTGAAAATTTGCAACAAATTTTCACCTTCTTCCTTGTGAGCCCACGACAATGGAAGGAAAAAGTGGAGAGGAAACCATGAGGGTGAGAGAGAGAATGATGAAGATGTGTGTGTTTCTTGTGTTATTTGATTTCAAAAATCAAATTCAAGATATACCAAACATTTGGTAAATAACTTTCATCATTACCAACTTGGAGTGTAATACAAAATTCCATCATTTCCTACACCAACTTCCATCACCATAAAGGTGAATGAATGACTAGTGATGTGACTTGTGGGCCCCACTTGAATTCAAAATCCGAGTGGGTCCGCAAACACTCCCAGGCTCGGGTTCGCTAATTCCGAATTAACAAATTTTCTGTTGCGACGTAATTAAATCAAATTTAATTAAATAATTATGCCTAGAAAAATTACTATTCACATCGCTAGTGAATTAATTCTATATTAATTCGTTTGCCCGAATTAAAATCCAATTTTAATTCCGCGTCGAAATCTAATTTCATTTAATATATCGAATATATTATTTTATCGATTAATTCCAAATTAATCGTTCTATCTCTATTAATTGAATTTTATCCCAGATAAAATTCTCGGTAATTAATCCTAGATTAATTTTCTCTCTCTACTAATTAATCTCAGATTAATTATGTTCGAGTCATACGTCATTGGTGAATCTTCGGGAAGCGACCCATGAGATCCCCGGATATGTTGGCAGTAAACCCGGTCTCCGGACTATCCGAACACGTACATACCCAGTACTACGTTTTTACAGATTTACAAGACATGGTTGGCTTCTAGCAAAGCATCGTGCCTACCCATTCTCCAGAAATATTCTTAAAGGAATATATAATCTGTATTAGGCGTAGTATACATAGTATTGCGTATTGCGATCCAATATCGGATGTCACATGCTAGGCCTGGGGCTGGAATTGTGTCTGCCCTGTAGGAAGCATATATCAGATCTCTGGTAACTAGTCTCTATAATCGGATAAACATGACCTAGTCATATTATCCCGATGACTACAGTACTAAAGAGTACTAGTTCCGTATCATGCGTGATCATCATCTCCATATGACTGAAGTGATACTTCCATCTTGACATCACACCCAATACCCTACGATTCTCAATATACCCAGAAGAGGCGTACACAGAACATGTTAAAGCCCTGGACGACCAAAACCAAAGTATATTGATTGTCGCAAGTATTAGCGATGCAAGTCTCAGGTTAAGCCCAATACACCTACCCTGATTCAGACTTCCATAGACACATAGTCATACTACCAATGGAATTCCGAGGGGTCTATCCAGAGCGAAGCTGTTTCCGTACCATCGGTAAACACAACCTCCTATTACACTTGCATGAGTATCCAATACCCAAATATATGAGAACTATGCCGTTATGCTCCCATAACACGCACAAGTGAAATACTATTCTATTCCGCATTATCGATGTCCAATCTCGATAATACTTCGACTAGGGATATTTTAATGATTAAACCTCAGTGGATTAATACTGTCTCATATCTTATTAATCCAAAACTAATCATATGGACTTTTATCATTTATATATCTCGGTAATCTAATTACAAATGATAAAAGAGCAATTTTCTTTGTCACATAAATAATTTGTACAACAACACAATGTTCTGTACAAATAGTGATGCTATAGGTCATAATTGTCCAACAATCTCCCACTTGGCCTATAGCCAATCACTCAAGTGTCCTACATCTGAACTAAGTACGGGTCGCTCAAACTTCTGCTGAGAATATACTTTCGTCAGTGGATTTGTAAAGTTATCATCTGATGCGATTTATTCGATCATCACATCGCTATGATGTATGATCCGAACGAATCAGATGAATAGTTGAAGTATATACTTGGATCGTTGATGAGACCATTAATTCTTTAGCCTGTGCGGTAGCCTAGCTCAGCTGCTAACAGAACTACTCCTAAGCCAATTAGGATTATATAGATCCAAATCACTTCTATTGCTGCCTCAGCTGCATCAATATTCCGCTTTTGTTGTTTATTCGGTAACAATATCCTGCTTGGAAGATTTCCAGCTCACTGTTCCGTTATTCAAACTATATAGAATCCTTATTACGACCTATAATCGATTTTATCGGTTAGGAAACTTGCAACAGTGAACCCAATCACTTCAAGTTCTCATTCTCCATAGCTTAAGAAAGCATCATTTGTTCCTCTAAGATACTTAATGATGTTCTACACATCAATCCAATGACTATCACTTGGATTGGCCTGATTGTGACTTCATATGCTCAAAGCATATGAGACACCAGGTCGCGTACATATCTTTCAATGTACGAGTTCTCGGAGAGTGCCAACAACTTTTAGATCTATCCCAGTGGATCCTTATTCCTAGAATAAATGTTGCCTCTTCCAATTATTCTATGGAGAATTTTCATGAAAGCCAAGTTTTCATCGATTGTATTATGGGAATGTCATTTCCAAGAAATGATATGTCATCATTTTATAGGACAATCATTGTCAGTGCGCTCCCACTAACTTTCTATATACACAAGAATTATATTCATTCTGAATTAAATCATATACCATTATGATTACATCAAAACGCTAGTTCAAAGAACGCAATGCTTCCTTCAATCCATAATGGATCGAATTTAACTTGCAAACCTTGTTTGCATGTTTCGATACAACAAAACCGTCAGGATGTTGATAAACATCCTCCAAAAGGTTTCTGTTAAGGAAAGCGGTTTTGACGTTCAGCTGTCATATTTCATAAATGAAACATACAGCATTAGCAAGCATTATCCAAATGGATTTAACCATGGCAATGAGTAAAAGGTTTCGTCGTAATCGACATAATGTTGATAACGATACCTTTTACGCCACAAGCATATCTTTGTACGTTTGTATGTTGCCATCCATGTTTGTCTTCCTTGAAGACTCATATTGTACCAATAGGCACAATGCCTTCCGGTACAACAACCAGTGTCCAAACTTGGTTGGTATATATGGAATCCATTTCGGACTTCATGGCACTTTGCCATAATAGGGAGTCGATACCTTGTATCACTTCCTCATACGTAGCCGGTTCGTCTTCCTCAATAAGATTGACATCTTCATGAGGTGAGATCAGAAACCTATACCTCCCAGGTTGTTTTCTGACTCTCTCCGACTTACGCGGTTCTTGTGTATTTGAAGATTGTGGTATAGTTTCATCCCTGATGAATTGTTTGTGTTTCATTAAGAATCGGTGCCTCTAACGATTTTCATCGAGTTTTACTTTCCTCCCACTTACCACTGCATATAGGTATTCCTTTTAGGAAAACCGCATGGAGAGCAACAATTACATTGTTCTCTTGTGAGTTGTATAAGTACTATACTTTGGTTTCCCTAGGATAACCTACAAATTAGGCACTTATCCGATTTGGGTTTTAGTTTGGTATCATCCAAACATATGCCTAGCATTCCCAAATCTTCAGGAATGAGAAAACCGGTTTCTTTCCTGTTCATATCTACTATGAAATCTGTCTAACAGATTTTTCATGAAACCTTATTCAAAATAAGTATTGCACTGTTTAATGAGTATCCATAGAAGGAAAATGGTAGCTCAGAGCGACTCATAATTAACCTTACTATGTCCAACAAGGTTCGGTTTCTTTATTCGGACACACCGTCAAAATTGAGGTGTTCCGGGAGGAGTCCACTATGAAATAATATTATACTCTTTCAAATAGTCGAGAAACTTATTGCTTAAGTATTTTCCACCACGGTCTAACCGTGACGGTTTAATACTTTAGCCAGTCTGTCTATTTACTTCGAGTTGAAACTCTAAAAGTTTCTGACTTGTGATTCATAAGATACACATAACCATAATGCGATGCCACATCCGTAAAGGTTACGAAGTATTCATATCCACCTCTAGCCTAGCTAGATATGGGCCCACTTACGTCACTATGAACGAGGGCTAACAGATCGGTGGCACTTGTAATTTTACCAAGTAAAAGGTATTTTAGGCACTTTGCCTAATAAACTAGATTCGTAGACATTATTTGAATTAGAATCAAATATGTCCTAGTATCCACTCTTCGAAAGTGTGGATATACGAGTCTTGTTAATGTGTCCCAGACACAATGCCAAAAATAAGTCTCATCTGATTAAATCAGTTTGAGCTATTTGTTTGTTATGTCATACGTTTGAGATTTATTATATTCAAAATATAAATACTGTTATTCACATCTAATGTGTTTATCTCAATATCATCTTTATAAAATAAAACACTTAGCGTTCTAGAATATAAAGGTATACCCGCAACAGGTTAAACTTAGATATAGAGATAATGTTTCTAGTCAAACTAGGTACATTATAACAGTTTCCTAATTTAAGTACACACCCGAAGGGTAGTTCCTAAACTTAGGTCTCTACGGTTAAAACAACGACTCTCGTCCCGTTTTCAACTCGCAGGTCGATCTCAACTGAAGTCAGTCTCCTGTTAATCAGCAGATTCTGCACATCAGTACATATATCTATGTACCACATCCAGTATCAAAATCCAAATTTGAAACTAGTAGTGAACATGTTTATGACAAACATACTTGAAGTAGGAGCCTTGCCCCGTCTTCACTTCCTTCATGTCTACCTTGTCCATACGGCAGTCACGCATCCAGTGACCTCATTTTCCACAATTTAGTCAGACATCTTGGGATATGTCCTTTGTCTTTCCAGAAGACTGTGATGATTTTTCCTTTTTTAGAAGCTCTGGCTCTGCCTCCTATAGCATAGCCATCAACTCTCAAAGAGTTTACTCTTGATTCATAATGAACCTACCCCAGCATTCGGGTAGAGACTATAAGATCAAATCTTTGGTAGTCTCGGCCACGTAGGTAATGCCCAGCTAACCTAGTTGATCGATGTTAGCAATCATCTGCGACACCTAGTGCTCGATAGATGCACTCTATGACATACACGAGCGAAAGAGCTTCTTTTGCAATTTGTACTTCTAAGATCTAAGAACAGATCTATGAAGATCTTTAATTTCATCATCATGGTACAATGATCTAATCCTTAATTTTGACGACGGAATTAAAGAGTCATTGCGGTAAGCATAACAGATTGAGCACTAAAGTTATCATCACCATGAGTCTTCCAAAACTCATGCTCCACTATTTACTCAACTCCGGGCTTAGGCCCGAGAGGTTGCTCTATCAAATAGAATAACTTCTCGGTTCCCAGGACTATCCTGAGGTTTTATTCCCAATCTGAAAATTAAAGCCGTTTAAAGACATTTTCTCCCCGAATTATGTTTTAAACTCTAATCTTTCAGTTGTCTTGATTCCAATAGTCCAACTATTGAATCAACGATTTCAGGTACTATTGAATATAATTATTACTATAGCCTAACTATATAATCAACTATAATTTGATTGGTTAAATTCAAATATATTGATTACTATAATCCAATTATATAATCAACTATAAATGAAGTAGTTTGAATACAGTCCAACTGTTTAATTAAAACAACAATTAAATATTAGTCCAACTAATATATTTATTAATGACGAAAAATGAAATGAGCGTGTATTGGCAAGTATCTAAACGAAATTGCAAATTTAATACTTGCCTCCCACTATTTTTCGGCGAGCCTCTAACCCTCTATTGAGTACTCGGGAAACCTAGTTTCCTAGTGGGCTAGGATCCCAATAAATATCACACAATCTTGACTTTGGTTAACAAGCTGTATGATATTTAAATAGGTAGATCTCTAAGATCAATTGAATCTCATACAATTCCTAGATCCAGTAGGTGGACATCCAAATCTGAAACATATATCTAATATATGCCAATATATCCGATATATTCCCTAACCTTTTTCCTCTGAATCAACTAAGCCTTGTCTTTGGCACAACAAGCTTAATGATTCCAGTTAAGCGGGACCCATTGACTTTGGAAAGCTTCGTAATCGATGTCGATGGATAAGAAGTGATTTTGACTTTGGCCAACAAATCACAACTTGGACAAGACATGCGATATGGAACAAAGCCTTCATGATTCAAACACATCCGTGATGGACAAAGGTCTTGACTTTGGCCAACAAACCAGTGCCAATCTTGGATCTTGAGAGAGAATCACTCAATGGAAGGAAATCGCTTAATATTTATTGAGGTTTTTTCGCGTAATTGGCAACCAATTAATTATCTTTGATTAGGTCTCATCATACACCATTAAGCATGCATTCTAAAAGCATAATAAGGAGCGATAAATAAATTAATAATGATATGCGGATGTATATTTAAAACATTTTGTTCCTAGAACAAATCTCTCCCTTTCCTCTCTCCCGCTAGCACAAATCTTACTTCTACTCAATTACATAACACTTCTAAAGAAACCTCATTTACATTGAGGGGAATAGGTGAGAAGAGAAATACAAAGAATCAAGAGGTAATAGGCTGGACACGCAGGTCCAATTTAATAAATTCTAAATTTATTACAACAATTTCAAAAATTGCCCTCACCTATCTAATATCCATCCGATATACATTATTCATACATCACATCTATGTATTCACACAAAGCATGTTATCAATTAATCTAATCCAATTAATTAATCTTTGATTAGTGAGCATCCAATGTTCAAACAACGATTTGATTTGCGCGAGTCCAACTCGTTTAAGAATAAGTACTCAAAGTAAGATTCTCGAATTATATCAAACTACAATATTAAATCCAATTAATTCGTATTCAATACTAATTCTTTATTTAATTCCAAATAAATAATTACACTTTATTAATGAGCCTTTGCGACTTAGATTCTAAATCTAATCTTTATGGGTCTCAAAGCCCAATTAACATCCAATGTCAATTAATTAAAGTCCAATGGGCTTTCAATTAATTTATAAGGCATGGACTTTGGCAACCAAAGCCCAATAAAGAATCACCCTTTGCCAAAAATCAATTTAGGCCCATTAGGCCCAATTAAAATTTTAAAGGCCCCTTTAATCATATTTGGACTTTATGGAAATGGTTTTAGGCTCAATTGGATCCAACCAATTATCTTAAACCAAACTTGGCCCAACCAAGCCCATTAAGCCCAAATACAAATTTTTAGCCCAATTCCAATTTAAGCCCAACTAATTAAATTCCAACATTCCAAATATCATAATTTAATCAATTAAAGTGTATTAGCCATAATTAATTATTTAAACTAATATTTCCAAAATACCAATTACACTAATTAATCATGCTTTAATTAACCAATTTATGTCCAACACAAATTGAAGCAAAATCAATCCCAACATGCTTCCAAGGCTCTCGGCAATTAGGGACTTTTATATCAATTTTGATTTCAATCCAATTAAATCACAAACTAATATATCCCATGCATTTTAAACATATCCAATTGTCTAAAATTCAAAATCACCAAAAGCTAGGGTTCCAAGTCTATTCGGCCAAGCCACAAAATTTGGGGAAAATTAATCCAATTAATTTTTCTTCAAATTGATCATGCACAACTCAAGTTAACATATTATAAGCATGCTCAAACAAACAATTTGCCAAAAACATGCTCAAATAAAAAAAAAAATACCCAAATTAAAGTTAAGAATCCTAAATTTCAATTTCATGCTTAATAACCGCTATGATACCATTGTTGGGTTTTCTAGGTCAAACCAAGATCAATTAAGCAATGAAACATGTGAATACAACAAAGTAAGAATTCGGAAAATACTCACTTTGATCGGATTTTGGATGCGTTGAACACAAAAATTTTCCTCCTTGAGTTTCGGCCAAGCCCTTGTGTTGATCTTCAAGCTCCAAGCTTTGTGTGTTGATTCCAAGCTCAAGGATTGGTTTCCCTATCACCTTTGAATGACTCATTTTGAGTGCTAGCTCTTGAAAATTTGCAACAAATTTTCACCTTCTTCCTTGTGAAGCCCACGACAATGGAAGGAAAAAGTGGAGAGGAAAACGTGAGGGAGAGAGAGAGAATGATGAAGATGAGTGTTTTTCTTGTGTTATTTGATTTCAAAAATCAAATTCAAGATATACCAAACATTTGGTAAATAACTTTCATCATTACCAACTTGGAGTGTAATACAAGTTTCCATCATTTCCTACACCAACTTCCATCACCATAAAGGTGAATGAATGACTAGTGATGTGACTTATGGGCCCCACTTGAATTCAAAATCCGAGTGGGCCCGCAAACACTCCCGGGCTCGGGTTCGCTAATTCTGAATCAACGAATTTTCCGTTGAGAAGTAATTAAATCAAATTTAATTAAATAATTATGCCTAGCAAAATTACTATTCACATCGCTAGTGAATTAATTCTAAATTAATTCGTTTGCCCGAATTAAAATCCAATTTTAATTCCGCGTCAAAATCTAATTTCGTTTAATATATCGAATATATTATTTTATCGATTAATTCCAAATTAATCGTTCTCTCTCTCTCTATTATTGAATTTTATCCCAAATCAAATTCTCCGTAATTAATCATAGATTAATTTTCTCTCTCTACTAATTAATCTAAATTAATTATGTTTGAGTCATACATCATCGGTGAATATTCGGGAAGCGACCCATGAGATCCCTGGATATGTTGGCAGTAAACCCGGTCGTCGGACTATCCGAAGACGTACGTACCCAGTACTACGTTTTTACCGATTTACAAGACATGGTTGGCTTCTAGCAAAGCACCATGCCTACCAATTCTCCAGAAATATTCTTAAAGGAATATATAATCTGTATCAGGCGTAGTATACATAGTATTGAGTATTGCGATCCAGTATTGGATGTCAGATGTTAGGCCTGGGGCTGGAATTGTGTATGCCCCGTACGAAGCATATATCGGATCTATGGTAACTAGTCTCTATAATCGGATAAACATGACCTAGTCATATTATCCCGATGACTGTAGTACTAAAGAGTACTAGTTCCGTATCCTACGTGACCATCATCTCCATATGACTGAAGTGATACTTCCATCTTGACATCACACCCAATACACTACGATTCTCAATATACCCAGAAGAGGCGTACACAGAACCTGTTAAAGCCCTGGACGACCAAAACCAAAGTATATTGATTGTCGCAAGTATTAGCGATGCAAGTCTCAGGTTAAGACCAAATACACCTACCCTGATTCAGACTTCCATAGACACATAGTCATACTACCAATGGAATTCCGAGGGGTCTGTCCAGAGCGAAGCTGTTTCCGTAACATCGATAAACACAACCTTCTATTACACTTGCATGAGTATCCAATACCCAAATATATGAGAACTATGCCGTTATGCTCCCATAACACGCACAAGTGCAATACTAGTGTTGGATAGTTATGACCCATAACATCACTATTTGTACAGATCATGGTATTGTTGTATAAATTAACTATGTGACAAATGAAATTGCTCTTTTATCATTTGTAATTAGATTACCAAGATGTATAAATGATAGATGGTCCATATGATTAGTTCCGGATTGATAAGATATGAGACAGTATCAATCCATAAAGGTTTAATAATTAAAGATTCCTAGTCGTAGTATTATCGAGATTGGACATCGATAATGCAGAATAGACTAGTATTACACTTCTGTGCGTTGTGGGAGCATAACGACATAGTTCTCATATATTTGGGTATAAGATACTCATGCAAGTGTAGTAGGAGGTTGTGTTTACCGATGGTACGGAAACAGCTTCGCTCTGGATAGACCCCTCGAAATTCCATTGGTAGTATGACTATGTGTCTATGGAAGTCCGAATCAGGGTAGGTGTATTTGGTCTTAACCTGAGACTCGCACCGCTAATACTTGCGACAATCAATATACTTTGGTTTTGTTCGTCCAGGCTTTAACAAGTTCTGTGTACGCCTCTTCTGGGTATATTGAGAATCGTAGTGTATTGGGTGTGATGTCGAGATGGAAGTATCACTCCAGTCATAGTGGAGATGATGATCACGTATGATGCGGAACTGGTTCTCTTATATGCTGCAGCTATCGGATATTATGACTATGTCATGTTTATCTGATAATAGAGACTAGTTACCAGAGATCTGATATATGCTTCGTACGGGGCAGACACATTTCCAGCCCCAGGCATTACACCTGACATCCGATGCTGGATCGAAATACGCAATACTATGTAACTACGCCTGATATAGATCATATATTCTGTAAGGATATTTCTGGAGAATTGGGTAGGCATGGCGCTTTGCTAGAGCCAACCTTGTCTTCTAAATCGGTAAAAACGTAGTACTAGGTACGTACGTGTTCGGATAGTCCGACGACCGTATTTACTGCAACATATCCGAGGATCTCATGGGTCGCTTCCCAAAGATTCACCGATGACGTATGACTCGCACTTTATTAATCTGAGATTAATTAGATGAGAGAGAAAATTAATCTGGGATTAATTACAGAGATATTTTATCTGAGATAAAATATTATTAAAGAGAGAGAACGATTAATTTGGATTAATCGATAAAATAATATATTCGATATATTATACGAAATTAGATTTCGACGCAGAATTAAAATTAGATTTTAATTCGGGCGAACGAGTTAATTTAGAATTAATTCGTTAGCGACGTGAATAGTGATTTTGCTAGGCATAATTATTTAATTACGTCACAACGGAAAATTCATTAATTTGGAATTGACGAACCCGAGCCCGGGAGTGTTTGCGGGCGCACTCGCATTGCGAATTTAATTACGGCCCACAAGTCACATCAATCGTCAAATCTCTAGTCAATCGATTGATGTGATGTCTAGTCACTTTGAGTGATTTGACAACTTGTCATGAGTGATTGATGGTGGTAGTTGGTTGGCTTAAATGCCTTGACTTTTTGAAAGCAAAAAAATTGGTATATCTTTATTTGATTTTTGGAAATTAAAAAATGTGTATTAGATACACAAAACCAACCTAACACAACTCATTACTCTCTCCTCTCACTCTCTCCTCTCTCACGGTCTTGGACCACATTTCTTCTTCTATTTTTCTGCCACTGCCGAGAACAAAGGAGAAGCAAGATAGTGCGGATTTGTAGCAAATTCTTCACAAGTGCTAGCACACTCTTGGAGTCTTGCGAAGGTGATAGGGAACTAATTTGGTGAGCATGGAATACACAACCCAAAGCTTGGAGCTTGGAGGACACCATGGCCAAAAATGGAGGAGCAAAAATGGAACAAAGCCGAGAACCTTGGAGGGAAAAGCTTGAAGAGTTTTTTTTGTTGTTCTTAGCATCGCCACAATCGATCATTGTAAGTATGATTCTGCCATGCTTTTACGAGTATTCATACATGTGTTTCATTGCTTGATTTGATCCTTGGGACCTAATAGAAACCCAACAATGGTATCTTGAGCCATTTTGAGAATGAAACTTGAATTAGGGATAAAAAATTGGGTAAATTGAATTTGAGCATGATTTGATAAAATTAATTGATTGAGTATGCTTGAATGATGTTGTATTGAAGTTGTATTGGATCAATTTCATGAAAAGTTGATTGGATCAATTTTTGCCCAATAGTTAGGCTTGGCCGAAACTACATGTTGCCCTAATGTCTTGGTATTTTTTTGTTTCTTTGATCATTGGATGACTTGAAACAATTGGGTAATTTTGATTTAAGATTCAATTGGATTGGATTTATAATTGGACAAATAAAACCCCAAAATGCCGAGACTTGAATAGCATGGAAAATGATTGATTTTTGATTAAAATGTGTTGGACATGTTTTGATGTTAATGAGCATAATTAATTGTACAAATTTGTGTTTTGGAAATGTTAATTTGGGTAATTAATTATGACATACACTTTAGGTTAATTAAGTTATGAAATTTGGAATTTGGTAATTTAATTAATTGGGCCTATTTTGGAAATTGGGCTTTAAAAGTTGTAATTAGGCTTAATGGGCTTGGTTGTACCAAGTTAGGTTTAGGCTAAATTGGTTGGATCCAATTGGGCCCAAAACCATATCCATAAAGTCCAATTATGACTAATGGACCTTTAATTTTAATTGGGCCTAATGGGCCAAAATTGGTTTCTTGGCAAATAAGGGTGATTCCTTAAATGGGCTTTGGTATTTGGGTTTGACCCATATTGACCAAAAGTCCATGCCTTAGAAATTAATTAAAAGCCCATTGGACTTTAAATTAAATTGACATTGGATGTTAATCGGGCTTTGAGACCCGTAACGATTAGATTTGGAATCTAAGTCGTAAAGGTACATTAAAAGTGTAAATATTATTTAATTTGGAATTAAATAAATGAATTAGTATTAATTGCAAATTAAATTGGATTTAATGTTGTAGTTTAATTTAATTCAAGAATTCGTACTTTGAGTACTTATTCGCAAAACGAGTTTGACTCGCGCAAAATCAAATCGTTGTTTGAACATTGGATGGTCATTAATATTCAGATTAATTAATTGGATTAGATTGATTGATAACATGCTTGTGTGAATACATGGTTGCGATGTATGAATAATGTATATCAGATGGATATTAGATGGGTGAGGGCAATTTTGGAAATTATTGAAATAAATTTAGAATTTATTAATTGGACCTGCGTGTCCAGCCTATTACCTCCTTACTCTTTGTATTTCTCTTCTCACCTATTCCCCTCAATGTAAATGAGGTTTCTTTAGAAGTGTTATGTAATCAGGTAAAAGTAATACTTGTGCTAGCGGGAGAGAGTAAATGGAGAGATTTGTTCTAGGAACAATGTGTTTAAATATCCATCCGCATATCATTATTATTTTATTTATATGCGCCTTATTATGTGTTTAGAATGCATGTTTAAGGGTGTATGATGATGAGACCTTAACAAAGATAATTAATTGGTTGCCAATTGCACGCAAAAACCCTCAACATCATATTAAGCGTTTTTCCTTCCATTGAGTGATTCTTACTCAAGATCCAAGACTGGCATTGGTTTGTTGGCCAAAGTCAAGACCTTTGTCCGTCGAGGATGTGTTTGAATCATGAAGGCTTTGTTCCATATCGGTGTCTTTTCCAAGTTGTGATTTGTTGGCCAAAGTCAAGATCACTTCTTGTCCATCGACATTGATTACGAAGCTTTCCAAGGTCAATGGGTTCCGCTTAACTGGGATCACTAAGTTTGTTGTGCTAAAGCCAGGGCTTAGTTGATTCAGAGGAAAAATGTTAGGAAATATATTGGATATATTGGCATATATAAGATATATGTTTCGGACTTGGATGTCCATCTACTGGATCTAGGAATTGGATGGGATCCAATTGATCTTAGAGATCTACCTAGTTAATTATCATACAATTTGTTGGCCAAAGTCAAGATTGTGTGTTATTTAACGGGATCCTAGCCCACTAGGAAATAAGGTTTCCCGAGTACTCAACAGAGGGTTAGAGGCTCGCCGAAAAATAGTGGGAGGCAAGTATTAAATTTGCAATATTCGTTTAGTTACTTGCCATACGCGCTTATTTCAAATATTTCATCAAATTAATTATATATTAGTTGGACTAATATTTAATGTTGTTTTAATTAAACAGTTGGACTGTATTCAAACTATTTCATTTATAGTTGATTATATAATTGGATTATAGTAATCAATATATTTGAATTAACCATTTCAATTAATAGTTGATTTTATAATTGGATTATAGTAATCAATATAATTGAATTTAATCAATTGAATTATAGTTGATTATATAGTTAGACTATAGTAATCATTATAATAAATAGTACCTAAAATCGTTGATTAAATAGTTGGACTATTAAAATCAAGATAATTGAAAGACTAGTGTTTAAAACATAATCCTGGGTGAAAATGTATTTAAACGACTTTAATTTTCAAATTGGGAATAAAATCTCAGGATAGTCCTGGAAACCGAGAAGTTACTTTATTTGATATAGTGACGTCTCGAGCCTAAGCCCGGAGTTAAGCAAATAGTAGAACATAATCTTTGGAAGATTCATGTGATGATAACTTTAGTGCTTAATCCATAATGCTTGCCAAATAGACTCCTTAATTTCTTAATCAGAACTATGGATTATATCCTTATAGTATGATAATGAAATTGAAGGATCTTCATAGATCTATTCTTAGATCTTAGAAGTACTAAATTGCAATAGAAAACTCTTGGAGAGTTAATGGCTATACTCAAGGAGACAAAGCCAAAGTTTGCAATAAGGCAAGAAGCGCAAGGCGCATCTTACTTCGACATTCCGGAAGGCCAAGCCTTGGCCAAAGGCTTCTGGAGTGTGGAAAAGAGGCAAATGCAAAGTCATTATAATCTTCTGAGAAGATAAAGGACATATCCCAAGATGTCTACCTAAAACTGTGGCAAACGGGGTAACTGAAGCGTGACTGCCGTATGGATAAGGTAGACATGAAGGAATTGAAGACGGTACAAGGCTCCGGCTTCAAATATGTTTGTTACAAACAAGTTCACTACTAGTATTAAAATTGGATACTGGATGTGGTACATAAATATGCATTGATGTGCAGAATCTGCTGACAAGTAGGATACTGACTTCAAATGAGATCTATCTACGAATCGGAAACGGGACGAAAGTCGCTGTTTTAACCGTAGATACCTAATTTTAGGAACTACCCTTCGGGTATGTACTTAAATTAGGAAAATGTTAAAATATAACTAGTTTGACTTGAAACATTATCTCTATATCAGAGTATAATCCGTTGCGGATATACCTTTATATTCTAGAACACTAAAGTGTTTTATTATATAAAGATGATATTGAGATAAACACATTAGATGTGAATAACATCATTTATATTTTGAATATAAATAAATCTCGAACATATGACATGACAAACAAATAGCTCAAACTGAATTAATCAGCTGAAACTTATAAGTGGCATTGTTGTCTGGGACACAATTAAACAAGACTCGTATATCCACACTTTCGAAGAGTGGGTACTAGGACGGATTTGATTCCAATCAAATAAAGTCTACGAATCTAGTTTTATTAGGCAAAGTGCCTGAAACACCTTTACTTGGTAAAAGTGAAAATGCCACCGATCTGTTAGCCCTCTTTCATAGTGACGTAAGTGGGCCCATGTTCATAGTGACGTAAGTGGGCCCATGTCTAGCTAGGCTAGAGGTGGATATGAATGTTTCGTGACCTTTACGGATGTGGCATCGCGTTATCGTTATGTGTTTCTCTTGAAACACGAATCGAAAACTTTTGATGAATTCAAAGAGTTTCGACACGAAGTAGACAAATAGATCGGCTAAAGTATTAAACCGTCACGGTTAGACCATGATGAAAATACTTAAGTAATAAGTTTCTCAAATACTTGAAAGAGTATAGTATTCTTTCAATGAGGACTCCTCACGGAACACGTCAGTTTGACGGTGTGTCCGAACAGAGAAACCGAATTTTGTTGGATATGAATAGGTTAATCATGAGTCGCTCAGAGCTACCATTTCCTTCAACGGATACGCATAAATAGTGCAAAACGTATTTTGAATAAAGTTCCATAAAAATCTGTTTGACAGACTTTATATTAGATATAAACAGGAAAGAAACTGGGATTTCTCATTCCTGAAGATTTGGGAATGCTAGGCATATGTTTGGATGATACCAAACTAGAACCTAAATCGGACAAGTGCCTAAATTGTGGGTTATCCTAGGGAAACCAAAGTATAGTACTTATACAACTCACTAGAGAACAATGTAATTGTTGCTCGCCATGCGGTTTTCCTAAGAGGAATACCGATATGCAGTGGTAAGTGGGAGGAAAGTAAAACTCGATAAAAATCAGAGTAATACTATTCCAGGCATCGATTCCTTAATGGAACACAAATAGTTCATCAAGGATGAAACTATACCAATAATCTTCGAATACACAAGAACCGCGTAGGTCAGAGAGAGTCAGAAAACAACCTGGGAGGTATGGGTTTCTGATCTCACCTCATAAAGATGTCAATCTTATTGAGGAATACAAACTGACTACGTATGAGGAAATGATACAAGGTATCGACTCCCTATTATGGCAAAGTGACATATTGTCCGAAATGGATTCCATGTTTACCAACTATGTTTAGACACTAGTTGATGTACCGCAAGGCATTGTGCCTATTGGTACTATATAAGTCTTCAAGGAAGACATACATGGATGGAAACATACCAACGTATAAAGCTAGACTTGTAGCGAAAAGGTATCGTTATCCACATTGTGTCGATTACGACGAAACCTTTTACTCGTTGCCATGGATAAATCCATTTGGATAATGCTTACTTATGCTGCATGTTTCATTCATGAAATATGGCAGCTGAATGTCAAAGCGGCTTACAACATCCTGATGGTTTTGTCGTGCCAAAATGAGCAAACAATGTTTTCAGGTTATTCCATCCATGGATGGATTGAAGCAAGCATTGAGTTCTTGGAATTATCATTTTGATGTAATCATAATGATGTATGATTTAATTCAAAATGGATATGATTCTTGTGTATATAAGAAGGTTAGTGGGAGCGCACTGACACTGAATGTCCAAAATAATGATGATATGTCATTTCTTGGAAATGATATTCCCATAATTACAATCGGTGAAAGCTTGGCTTTCATGAAAATTCTCCGTAGAATTCTTGGGAGAAACAACCTTTATTCTAGGAATAAAAATCTAATGGGATAGATTTAAAGTTGTTAATACTCTCCGAGAACTCGTACATTGGAATAAATGTACACGACCTGGTGTCTCATACGCTTTGAGCATATGGAGTCACAATCAGGCCAATCCAAGTGATAGTCACTGGATTGATGTTAAGAACATCCTTAACTATCTTAGATGATCTAAGGATGCTTTCTTAAGCTATGGAGAAGGAGAACTTGAAGTGACTGGGTTCACTGTTGCAAGTTTCCTAACCGATAAAAATGACTATAAGTCGTAATAACGGTACTATACAGTTTGAATAATGGAACAGTGAGCTGGAAATCTTCCATGCAAGATACTATTACCGAATAAACAAAAAAGTGGATTATTGATGTAGCTGAGGCAGCAATAGAAGCCTTCTGGATTGATAATAGTCTAATTAGATTAAATATAGTTCTGTTAGCAGCTGAGCTAGGCTACAGCTCATGCTAAAGAATTAATGGTCTCATCAATGATCCAGATAAATACTTCAATTATTCATCTGATTCCTTCGGATCATACATCGTGGCGATGTGATGATCGAACAAATCGCATCAGATGATAATTATGCAAATCCACTGACGAAAGCCTTTTCTCAGCAGAAGTTTGAGCAAACCGTACATAATTTGGGTGTAGGACACTTGAGTGATTGGCTATAGGCCAAGTGGGAGATTGTTGGACAGTTATGACCCATAGCATCACTATTTGTACAGATCATGGTGTTGTACAAATTAACTATGTGACAAAGGAAATTGCTCTTTTATCATTTGTAATTAGATTACCAAGATGTATAAATGATAGAAGGTCCATATGATTAGTTCCGGATTGATAAGATATGAGACAGTATCAATCAATAAAGGTTTAATCATTAAATATCCATAGTCGTAGTATTATCGAGATTGGACATCGATAATGAGGAATAGACTAGTATTACACTTGTGCGCGTTGTGGGAGCATAACAACATAGTTCTCATATATTTGGGTATAGGATACTCATGCAAGTGTAGTAGGATGTTGTGTTTACTGATGGTACGGAAACAACTTCGCTCTAGATAGACCCCTCGGAATTCCATTGGTAGTATGACTATATGTCTATGGAAGTCCGAATCAGGGTAGGTGTATTTGGTCTTAACCTGAGACTTGCACCGCTAATACTTACGACAATCAATATACTTTGGTTTTGGTCGTCCAGGGCTTTAAAAGGTTATGTGTACGCCTCTTCTGGGTATATTGAGAATCGTAGTGTATTGGGTGTGATGTCGAGATGGAAGTATCACTCCAGTCATAGTGGAGATGATGATCACGTAGGATGCGGAACTGGTTCTCTTATATGCTGCAGCTCTCGGTATATTATGACTAGGTCATGTTTATCCGATTATAGAGACTAGTTACCAAAGATCCGATATGTGCTTCGTACGGGGCAGACACATTTCCAGCCCCAGGCCTTGCACGTGACATCCGATGCTGGATCGAAATATGCAATACTACGTATACTACGCCTGATATCGATCGTATATTCCTGTAAGGATATTTCTGGAGAATTGGGTAGGCATGGCGCTTTGCTAGAAGCCAACATTGTCTTCTAAATCGGTAAAAACGTAGTACTAGGTACGTACGTGTTCGGATAGTCCGATGACCGTATTTACTGCCAACATATCCGGGGATCTCATGGGTCACTTCCCGAAGATTCACCGATGACGTATGACTCACACTTTATTAATCTGTGATTAATTAGATGAGAGAGAAAATTAATCTGGGATTAATTACAGAGATATTTTATCTGGGATAAAATATTATTTAAAGAGAGAGAACGATTAATTTGGAATTAATCGATAAAATAATATATTCGATATATTATACGAAATTGGATTTCGACGCGGAATTAAAATTAGATTTTAATTCGGGCGAATGAGTTAATTTAGAATTATTTCGTTAGCGACGTGAATAGTGATTTTGCTAGGCATAATTATTTAATTACGTCACAACGGAAAATTCGTTAATTTGGAATTAGCGAACCCAAGCCCGGTAGTGTTTGCGGGCTCACTCGCATTGCGAATTTAAGTACGGCCCACAAGTCACATCAAGCGTCAAATCACTAGTCAATCGATTGATGTGATGTCTAGTCACTTTGAGTGATTTGACAACTTGTC
Source organism: Zanthoxylum bungeanum (assembly GCA_019454045.1). Taxonomy (NCBI): domain Eukaryota; kingdom Viridiplantae; phylum Streptophyta; class Magnoliopsida; order Sapindales; family Rutaceae; genus Zanthoxylum; species Zanthoxylum bungeanum. The sequence continues at coordinate 50,245 of SKCR01030046.1, forward strand.
ATGAATGATTGATGGTGGTAGTTGGTTGGCTTAAATGCCTTGACTTTTTGAAAGCAAAAAAATTGGTATATCTTTATTTGATTTTTGGAAATTCAAAAATGTGTATTAGATACACAAAACCACCTAACACAACTCATTACTCTCTCCTCTCACTCTCTCATCTCTCACGGTCTTGGACCACATTTCTTCTTCTGTCTTTCTACCACTACCGAGACCAAAGGAGAAGCAAGATAGTGAGGATTTGTAGCAAATTCTTCACAAGTGCTAGCATACTTTTGGAGTCTTGCGAATGTGATAGGGAACTAATTTCGTGAGCATGGAATACACAACCCAAAGCTTGGAGCTTGGAGGACACCATGGCCGAAAATGGAGGAGCAAAAATGGAACAAAGCCGGGAACCTTGGAGGGAAAAGCTTGAAGAGTTTTTTTTGTTGTTCCTCGCGTCGCCATAACGATCGTTGTAAGTATGATTCCGCCATGCTTTTACGAGTATTCATACATGTGTTTCATTGCTTGATTTGATCCTTGGGACCTAATAGAAACCCAACAACTAGTCTATTCCGCATTATCGATGTCCAATCTCGATAATACTACGACTACGGATATTTTTTTGATTAAACCTTAGTGGATTAATATTGTCTCATATCTTATTAATCTGGAACTAATCATATGAACTTTTATCATTTATATATCATGGTAATCCAATTACAAATGATAAAAGAGCAATTTCCTTTGTCACATAGTTAATTTGTACAACAACACAATGTTCTGTACAAATAGTGATGATATGGGTCATAATTATCCCGACAATCTCAAGATGGAAGTATCACTTCAGTCATATGGAGATGATGATCACGTAGGATACAGAACTAGTACTCTTAAGTACTGCAGTCATATGGATAATATTACTAGGTCATGATTATCCGATTATAGAGATTAGTTACCAGAGATCCGATCTGTGCTTCGTATGGGGCAGACACAATTCCAGCCCCAGGCCAAGCATGTGATATCGATACTGGATCGTAATACGCAATACTACGTATACTACGCCTGACAAATATTACATATTCCTTAAAAGAATATTTCTAGAGAATTGGGTAGGCACGATGCTTTGCTAGAAGCCAACCATGTCTCGTAAATCGGTAAAAACGTGGTACTGGGTACGCACGTATTCGGATAGTCCGATAACCGGATTTACTGCCAACATATCCAGGGATCTCATGGGGCGCTTCCCGAAGATTCACCAATGACGTATGACTCGAACATAATTAATCTATGATTAATTATAAGAGAGAGAAAATTAATCTAGGATTAATTACTGCGAGATTTTATCTGGGATAAAATTCTTTTGAAGAGAGAGAACTATTAATTAAGAATTAATCGATAAAATAATATATTCGATATATTAAATGAAATTAGATTTCATAACGGAATTAAAATTGGATTTTAATTCGGGGAACGAATTAATTTAGAATTAATTCACGAGCGACTTTCGTAATAATTTTGCGGGGCATTATTATTTAATTAAATTTGATTTAATTAAGTCGCGATGGAAAATTCGTTAGTTCGGAATTAACGAACCTGGGCCGAAGTGTGTTGCGTCACCCGGCTTGAATTTTTAATTTAAAGTGGGGCCCACTTCACTTACATCACTAGTCACTTTAGTGATGGAAGTTACATCAACTTTTTGTGATGTAAGTCACATCACCTTTTTGGTGATGGAGGTGGTTGAGAGCATTAATTGGATTTTGCTCTCAACACACTTGCCTTTTGGTTTTGAATAAACCATATACACAATTTTTGGTTTTTTGACTTGGTGATAAGTTCAATTGTTTTAGAAACAAAAACACAACCAAAAACATAACCTCTCTTTCTTCTCTCCTTCGCTGAATGGCCTTCCTTTTTTTTCTCTTCTTCTTGGCTTGGCCGAGAACCACAAGGAAGAAATTGGAAGACTTTTGTTGCAAAATTCTTCCATTGCTAGCACATAAAGAGATCATACAAAGGTGATAGGGAAACTACTTCCATGAGTTTGGAATTCATTCACCAAAGCTTGGAAGCTCAACATACATCAAAGGAGAAACTTGGAGCAACTAAACAAAAGGTTGAAAATTTTGTTATCTCCTATATCCACTCAACCGAGCATTGTAACAAAGTGTTTGTGTCGATAAACGCTAAGTTTCTTGAGGAGCACTATATGAGAGAGTTCAAACCTCAAAGTAAAATGTTACTTATGGAGTTACATGTTGGTTTGACCAGCACACCATCATCAATAATTGTTGATAGAAAAATAACACCTTTGACATCTGATTGTCAGATGCAAGTTTATCAGAATAATCTGCCACCTAGACGCAGTGGGAGGGTTGTACGACAACCTGATCGCTATCTAGGAGATGAATAGGTATAAGTTGTCGCATCCAGTGATGGTATAGATGATCCATTGACCTACAATAGTGCAATGGATGATTTTGATAAAGAGAAATGGCTCAAAGCCATGAACCTTGAGATGGAGTCTATGTACTCTAACTCAGTCTGGGAACTTGTAGACCAGTCTGATGGGGTAAGACCCATAGGTTGTAAGTGGATCTACAAGAGAAAGATGAGGGCATATGGAAATGTACAAACCTTCAAGGCTAGGCTAGTTGCCAAAGATAATACTCAGAAAAGAGGGAGTCGACTATGGGGAGACTTTCTCGTCAGTAGCCATGCTTAAATCCATCCGTATTATTCTCTCCATTACCGCATATTATGAATATGAGATTTGGCAGATGGACGTCAAGACTGCATTATTGAATGACAATCTTGATGAGTGTATCTATATGGTACAACTAGAGGGGTTTATAGCTCAAGGTCAAGAGCAAAAGGTTTGCAAGCTGCAAAAGTCCATTTATGGACTTAAGCTGGTATCACGATCTTGGAACATAAGATCTGATGTCACGATCAAGTCTTATAATTTTGAGCAGAACGTCGATGAGCCATGTGTTTACAAGCATGTCATTGACAAAAAGGTGATTTTTCTTGTTTTGTATGATATTTTGCTCATTGGGAATGATGTAAAATATTATTGAACGTGAAAATATTACTAGCTAATCAATTCCAAATGAAAGATTTGGGAGAGGCCAGTTATGTACTTGGGATCCAAATTCTTCGGGATCGCAAGAGATGAATGTTACCTATATCTCAAGCATTCTATATCGACAAGATCCTTGTGCGATTTGGGATGCAGAATTCCAAGAAATGCAATTTACCTTATAGACATGGAATTCATTTATTGAAGGAACAGTCTATTAAGACACCTCAAAGAGTTGAGGAAATGAGACATATTCCATATTCCTCAACAGTTTGTAATATCATGTATGCTATGTTATGCACGAGACCGGACATCTGTTTTACAGTGGAAGTAATCAGAGAGTTTCAGTTTAACCCAGGATTGGATCATTGGGTGGCTGTAAAATATATTCTCAAGTATCTTAATAAAACGAGAAATTATATGCTTGTATATTCTGGTGAGTATATGATCCTCATGGATATATGGACTCTGATTTTCAGACGGATGTCGATTCTAGAAAATCAACATATATATAAGTGTTTACCCTAGGTGATGGGGATATTGTATGGAGGAGAATAAAACAATCTTCTATTGCTGACTCTACCATGGAGGCTGAGTATATAGCAGCTTGCGAAGCAGCTAAGGAAGCAGTATGGCTCTGAAAATACTTGGGAGATCTGGAATTTGTTCCAGACATGGATAAATTACTCACACTTTATTCCGATAATAGTGGTGCAGTGGCGTACTCTAAAAGAACCAAGAAGCCATAAAACGGGAAAACATATAGAGAGAAAATATCATCTCATCAGGGAGATAGTGCAGAGAGGATAAGTTTCTATCACGAAGATTGCATCCATACAGTATCTGGCTAATCTTTTTACAAAGACCTTATTGGCTAAAGTGTTTGAAGGTCACCTAGAGGGTCTAAGATTACATGACATGTCTCATTTGCTCTAAGTGCAAGTGGGAGATTGTTGGGATATATGTCATAGAGATTCATGTATTGTAAACAGAATTATTCATTATGAAATAAAAGATGCATTTTTCATTTATTAAAATGTTTGATTTAAATCGCATATTGTAAATTATCTTGTTTACCCTTGATTATTTATGTGCCTTTAGACTTAGTGTATGAGTGTCATACACAAAATGATTTCAGTTTGAAGTTAGTAATCTAAAATAGTCCATAGAAAGCAAACAAAGCGGGTACTTTATTTGCGGTTTATCTATAGGTGTGGTCCATTTTATAATTATATGAAGACCTTGATCCGGGATCGTCCATGTGGTGACATGAGAATGAAGACACCTTGTATGATGTGATCATATAGGACTGGACCGAGATAGAAATGAGTTTCATATAATATCCATTAAATAAAGAAATTCATTTAATATCCATTAAATAAAGAAATTCATTTCAAACTACTAGATGGTCATGTATGGATTGATCTAAATCATGAGTGTACTACGAACTCCTACATGGCAAGCTAAGTCCTTTGATTTACAAAGGTGGGGTTGGTGTAGCACTCCGATCAATAGCTACGTACTTTGGGGATATGGTTTGGTGTGTAGTTGGGAACAATTTACATAGACATGGAGTTCACTCATTCTTGTGAGCAGTGGATGAGTATCTTCCTTAAAAGTTGATTTGGTAAGTGCTCAAGTTTTTCTATTGCGAATAGAAAGATTAATATTCGTAATAGTTATGAATAAATTATCCATTAGAGAATTAATGGTACTTAAGGTAGAAAATAATTAGAGAGGTATAACGAACTTTATGACCTGACCCTATTTATGAGATACTCGTGAAGGGCCAATCCGTATGCAATGACTATATTGATGGACACCGAAGTAGTTCGACTTATATTTTCCAACTACGGCAACAAGAGTGCAGCTTCAGGTTTTTAGTGGAATAATCTGAAGTTAATAATTCTGAATATTTAAATTAAATAGTTTAATTAATATTCTGGAATTGTTAGAGCTCGAAATTGTAGGTCCATTTGGTTCCCG
>SKCR01030047.1:0-87176 GCA_019454045.1 Zanthoxylum bungeanum
GAAGATAAATACAAAGAGTATGGAGGTGATAAGGCTGGACACGCAGGTCCAATTAATAAATCAAATTTATTACAATTTCTAAAATTACCCCACCCATCTAATATCCATCTGATATACATTATTCATGCATCGCAACCATGTATTCACACAAGCATGTTATCAATCAATCTAATCCAATTAATTAATCTGATAATTAGTGATCATCCAATGTTCAAACAACGATTTGATTTTGCTCGAGTCAAAATCGTTTTTCGAATAAGTACTCAAAGTACGAATTCTTGAATTAAATTAAACTACAAAATTAAATCCAATTCAATTTGAAATTAATATAAAATTCACTATTTAATTTCAAATTAAATATTACACTTTTATTAACGAACCTTTACGACTTAAATTCCAAATTCAATCGTTACGGGTCTCAAAGCCCGATTAACATCCAATGTTTATTTAATTAAAGTCCAATTGGCTTTTAATTAATTTCTTTAAGGCGTGGACTTTTGGTCAACTCGGGTCAAACCCAATAACCAAAATCCAATCCGGGAGTTACCCCATAAGCCCAGAAATCAATCATGGCCCATTAGGCCCATTAAATAATTAAGGTCCATTAAGTCATAATTGGACTTTATGGATTCGGTTTTGGGCCCAATTGGATCCAACCAAATTGGCCTAAACCTAACTTGGTACAACCAAGCCCAAAAGCCCAATTACAACCTTTAAGGCCCAAATCCAATTTCAAGCCCAATTAATTAACTTATAAAATTCCAAATTCTATAATTAATTAACCTAAGTGTAATACACAATTAATTATCCAATTAACATTTCTAAAACATCAATTAGCCTAATTAATCATGCACTTCTACATCAAATAGTGTCCAACACAATTCAATCAAAATCAAACCCAATTTACATGCTTAAAGTCTCGGCAATTAGGGGTTTTTCCAATCTGATTCAGTTTCAATCCAATTGAATCCACAATCATCATTTCCCAAATCAATTCAACTCATCCAATGAATCAAAACAAAAAATCACAATGAATTTCATGTTACATTGAATTCGGCCAAGCCAACTTTTAAAGGGAAAATTGTTCCAAATTAAAATTCAATCCAATTGAACTTTAAAAACAACATTACCCTATTGTTTTAAGTCATCCAATGATCAAACAAACAAAATTATGCCAAGACAAATTTAGGGTTCTAAATTCGGCCAAGCCTCCATTTTTGGGGAAAATTTGATCCAACCAAATTTCTTGAAATTGATCATGCACAACATCAATTCAACCTCATTCAAGCATACTTAATAAAACAATTTAACCAATTCATGCTCAAATCGAGTTTACCTAATTTTAACCCTAAAATTTTCTTGCTTGATCAAAGCTCTGATACCATTGTTGGTTTCTAATTAGGTCCCAAGATCATGAAATCAAGCACAAAAATGCATGAATACATAAAGGAGAAGGGCAGAAACATACTCACAATGATCGGTTTGGATGCTACGAAGAACACAAGCCTTTTCTTCCTCCAAGATGGCTCGGCAGTGGCTTCTCCTTGCAGTGGACTGCTCGGTTTTGACTGGTTTGGCTCCTCCAAGAATCGGCCATGGGAGACCTCCATTGAAGCTCCAAGCAAAAAAGCTCACAAAATCGATTCCATGCTCACAAACTCACTGCCCTATCACCTTAGGATAACTCATGGTGTGCTAGCACTTTGTTTTTACCACAAAAACATCTTCTTTCTTCTCTTATGCATTTGGCAGAACCAGAAAAAGAAGGAGAAGAATCGGCTCCAAGCCGTGAGAGAAGAGGAGGGAAAAGAGAAGACCGAAAATGGAGAGAGAGAGGAAATAAAAAATGTATTTGGTTTTTATAATTTCCAAAATTAATAAACCATTTACAATTTTTAATTCCATAAAGTAATCATTAAATGCTTGTCAATCAATACACATCAACTCACATCAATCAATTGTCAACTTGTCACATCACTCAAAGTGACATGTGATTTGACGCTTGATGTGACTAATGATTTGACTTGCATGTCGCACTCGAATTCGAAATGCGAATGCGCTCACAAATAATCCCGGGCTCGGGTTCGCTAATTCCAAATTAACGAATTTTCCGTTGCGACGCAATTAAATAATTACGCCTAGCGAAATCACTATTCACGTCGCTAACGAATTAATTCTAAATTAATTCGTTCGCCCGAATTAAAATCTAATTTTAATTCCGCGTCGAAATCCAATTTCGTATAATATATCAAATATATTATTTTATCGATTAATTCCAAATTAATCGTTCTCTCTCTTTAATTAATATTTTATCCCAGATAAAATATCTCCGTAATTAATCCCAGATTAATTTTCTCTCTCTTCTAATTAATCCCAGATTAATTAAAGTGCGAGTCATACGTCATCGGTGAATCTTCGGGAAGCGACCCATGAGATCCCCGGATATGTTGGCAGTAAATACGGTCATCGGACTATCCGAACACGTAAGTACCTCGTACTACGTTTATACCGATTTACAAGACAAGGTTGGCTTCTAGCAAAACGTCATGCCTACCCAATTCTCCAGAAATATCATTATAGGAATATGTTATCTATATCAAGCGTAGTATACTGTAGTATTGCGTATTTCGATCCAGTATCGGATTAGTCACGTGCTAGGCCTGGGGCTGGAATTGTGTATGCCCCGTACGAAGCACATATCGGATGTCTGGCAACTAGTCTATAATCGGATATACATGACCTAGTCATAATATCCCGATAGCTCGAGCATTTAAGAGAACAAGTTCCGTATCCTATATGACCATCATCTCCATATGACTGGAGTGATACTTCCGTCTTAACATCACACCCAACACACTACGATTCTCAATATACCCAGCATTGGCGTACACAGAACCTGTTAAAGCCCTAGACGACCTCAACCAAAGTATATTGATTGTCGCAAGTATTAGCGGTACAAGTCTCAGGTTAAGACCAAATACACCTACCCTGATTGTGGACTCCCATAGACACATAGTCATACTACCAATTGGATTCCGCGGGGGTCTATCCAGAGCGAAGCTGTTTCCCGTACCATCGGTAAAACACAACCTCCTATCACACTTGCATGAGTATCCTATACCCAAATATATGAGAACTATGTTATTGTGCCCTCACAGCATGCGCAAGTGTAATACTTGTCTTTTACGTATTTATCGATGTCAAATCTCGATAATACTCTGACTAGGGATATTTAATGATTTATCCTTCGTGGACTGATACTGTCTCATATCATTCTCCGTCCAGGAACAAATCATAGGGACCTCTCATCATTTATACATCTAGGTGATCTAATCACAAATGATAAGAGTGCAATCTCATTTGTCACATAATTAATTTGTACAACAATACCATGATCTGTACAAATAGTGACGCTATGGGTCATAATTGTCCAACAGAAAAGACTTGACTTATTGAAGTCAAATGTGAGAATGATAAATTATAAATGGAACTGCGTAATTAATAAGATGAAACAACCCGTATACATCTTCTATATAAGTTTAATACGATATCAGAATCATTTACGAGTATTTGATTCTTAATGATTATGTTGTTTTCTTACCGAAGAAAATTATCCTATAACTTATAATAGAAGCGATATTTGATATCGATTATGGAAGTTCACCATTGAACCATAGATCTAAGATTGTTAATAGCCTACTACAATCAAGTTTTGAACTTGATTACGCTTTCATTATGAATTAGTTCATGATATGTGCTAATTGTTTGCGTAGCGAAAGCAGTGTGAGCTTATTAAAGGTTTGACCTTTAAAGTATGACAATGAGAAAAGTTATACTCAGCAATCTATTATAGATTCTGAGAAAACTTGTCTCTAGTCACGCTAATTGAACAATTAAAGATATATTGTTAATGTTGATATTAAACTGTACATTTTAGCTAAAGAATGGAAAATGGCGTTTTTGAATGACTTATTCAGATAAGAGATCAGTTGTGATTTCTTTTTTTGAAGAGTTCATTCTAGAATGGCCCTAGAGTTTGTGTTCTGCTGAGATCGCAGTTTAGTGTGCTAGCTTATAGAGCCTATTGTAGACTCGGATAAGTCTTCCAGAAATTCGTGTTCTCTATTTTTTATATCAGTCAGATTGTCTGATTTTGTCAAAGTATAGAGAATACATATGTGATTGAAGGGTTAGTGGGAGCGTACAAATTACTTTCTAGTGTTATATATCCTAACAACATTATCATTATTATAGTAATAATGAGATGTTTGTAAGGTAAAAGGTTTACATAAGTCTTCTTTACTCCGTGAAAGCAGTGGGAGTAGTCTCTGTTATATTTGATATAAATTTTTATATAAGATATAAAACTAAGAGACTTGTGAGATACTCATATTAGTCGTGCATTAGATATGATCTAATAAAAGACACAACAAGGCTATCTGTATGACAGATAGTATAACTGTTTGACAGTTAATTGTGTCTTGTATATAGTGTTCATCTTTCGTAAAGGATGATTCCTTTTTCGAAAGAAATATTGATTAGAATGTCTAATCAATCTTATGTATCCTTTGATGATAAAATAATGAATACTTTCTTATGTGCGATTAAAGATATCAATTTAATCGTAATTGTTACGAGTTATTTTGATATCCTATAGACCATATGATGGATCTTAAAACACGTTCTTTGTGATCTTTGAGATATTAAGAACGAGTTTCTAATTCATGGAGAATACAGTCTGCAACCATTAGGGTCATATTAGTTTTGAGACTAATTATGACGTTAGACAGTCTACATCATACAGAGTCACAAAAGATGCAGTGGGAGTGTCACGAAGGATTCTACTATTTGTGGAATTAGATGCAACTTATGAAATATTGACTTATGAAGTTGCATAGTGACCTTATAAATTAGAAGTTTTTTATTGGTGTTGTGCTTGCGGTTGTCCGCAAAGTATTTTGGATTTGATCCCTGAATACTTGGACAACTCAGTAGCTGTAGCACAATACTGATGTAGCATCAGAGTCATATTAATGTATAATTTAGATTCTATAAAATTTGAATGATGGTGACTATGGGAAACGATGGAGTTTGTTTGACAAACTCAATATGTAATAGCGGACCTACTTCTTGTTGCCTACCTCTTAAGTGTTAGGTGAGCTTTTGAGAGCCATGAGTATACGATACACATTGAGATGTGTAATGATACCGTGGATTGGCACTATAGCAAGTGGGAGAAATTGTTGGGGTTGGTGCTCAGAGCGCCAATCCGGATCGTATTTATGTCTGATTCATGAATACGAACATCCCTTTTTCCATAATATTACTTTCTTAGTGGTTACACCTCTTGTTTTTATATACGTATTCGATCTGATTACGATTAGATTGAAACTAAATGTTTTTTAGTGATATGTATATATTAGAAAAAGGCCCGATAATATATAATGCAGTACACAGTTACAAAGGTAGTTTGTAATTGACATTGGGAAGTGTCACTGCTAAATGTATATTATCAAATATAGTTTCTGGTCAAGATTCACTAACACGGGTCAGTTAGTCAAATCCGTTGAGACCAGTACATATCGTATATCGAGACTTGGTCTAATGGTTTATCCCAATGAACCATGAGTCTGGGGAGACTCGTATAGATGTGTAGGTGTTTATAGTGGATAAACACTGAAAGACTCACCAAAGATTCTTAATGGATGGTACACCAACGTCAATAAGAATCTTCTCGGGTTGAGAAGCATAGTGGTCCTTTGACTTGAGATACCACTGTGGATGTATGAGACATCCTCCACACTTAGATGGCAGTCATGTCACCGATCTATTTAGATCGACCTGCGCCTGTTCGTTGGGTGTGTACCGATCCTCAGGATATCCTGTGTGTATCAAGATAGGATCTGTCAGTTCTGTGTACATAGCATAGGTAGTCCATATATGATTAGCAGTCTGCTAAATCTGTGGCCACAGTATACTTCGGAAGTAAGTTCCGAATGTTATTTAGAGATTGCTAATAGATACGTCGACAGGATAATACCTATAGAGATTTGACGTTTACATTTATATCTCTGGGATTATCTGGATACTTGAGACGGAGAGATTATACGTATGCAATGACCTCGACTTGTATGATTTAGCTAGTTTATTCGTGGTCGTCATAATTTACGAGTGGGTAAATTATGGACACAAAATTGGATTTTGTGACGGAGATACCTGAATCTAGAGAGTCTCACTAATGAAATATACTCATAGAGCACTAGGGCAACATTTATGAATAATACTGATTATTTATAAGTCGTTTAAACGTTAAACGAAAATTACATGCGAACGGGCCGAACCGTGATTTCCTAATTAATGTGTATTTATATTTAATATATGATATTATTAAATACACATTAATAAATTGTCAAATAAAAGTATTTTACATATATCATTAATATATGTATTTGAGATATTTAAAGTAAATATAATACATATATTTCAGATATTTGTATTAAATAATTCTTTAATTGTTAAATGATTAATATAATTAAAATATAAATATCTCACCAAATGATAAAGTTAGGAAATGATTATAAGTGTTTATTGTTGACTTTAAAGTACAGGAAATGGTAGTCAAATTGGATTTGACTTCTTTGATATTTGTTTAAAGTGTTTAAAATTGAAATATCGTTTTCCTTTAATTTTGAGTGAAATTCGGCCATGGCCTTAATAAATATAAGTGTTATATTTTTAAGTTGCTTTTGTTGACTTGTTGAATTTTCATTAAAGTTGTAATGATCAAATTGCAAGTTGATTAAAGTAAACTTTAAATGAAACAAAAATTAAATATCTAGATATTTTCCTTCTCTAAATTCGGCCAAGGGCATTTGTGTGAGGAATATATTGTTTTGTTTCATCTTTTAGGGTTAAGACAAGTTCATTAGACACCAAATAGAGTACAAAAGTAGTTGAGAGAAAAGCTTGAAGGCTAAAGGAAAATGGCTTGGAAAATCATGATTTTGTAAGTTATTTTTCAAAGTCTTCAACATGAAAATTATTTCTAACATGCTTAGCATCATTTTTTATTGCTTTGGTGTTTTCTCTTTTCTTATAGTTTGTGTTTATTTTGGTTGTGAACTTTGATGAAAGATTGATGCATGTAAGTAAGCTTGAAATGGTTTCAAAGTTTTACTTTTGATTTTTGGAAAATCAAGTTGCCATTCTAGAGTTGGTAAGCCACTCTTTGGTGACCTAGAATTGTTCTAGAGTTTTTTCAAAGTGGTGAAGCTAGATTGGTGAAGTATTGAATGGATTAAAGTGTTGGATTTTGTATATTTGGTGAAATTGGACAATTTGAAGAAATTGAAAAATTAGGGTTCATAACCCACTCCATATTTGAGGTTTTTCATATATATGATGTATTATGGTATGAATATGATGCATGTAAAATTTTAGGTTGATTGGATTTGATCTTGGCATGTTTTGAACTAAATGGACCAAATTACAATTAATTGAAAATTTTGGGTGGCTCACGACATTAGACTAAAAATTGGGGATTTGTGTGAAATCTGATTTTGATGCATTAGATTTGTTGAAAAACATTTTAGAAATGATTTAGAATCATCCAAAATTATATTTGATAATGTTTGGGCTAAAATATTCAATTTATAAAGTTTTAGGGCAATTCGGTAATTACCAAGAAATTTGATCTCTTGTGTAATTTTTCAGAATTTGATTATTGGATAATTAAATAAATAAGTGTATTTAATTGATCCAAGAAAAAATTTTGAAATCGAAAAATTTTGATTTTCCGCGATTCCGCTACGTTACCGATATTCCCCCCTTAAAACCCCTACAACAAAAATATTCCTAAAGCTTGCTATTTATGGCTAAAGTAGGTGGGACTAATCTCCATTATCTACCACTTTGATTTAATCCAATTAAATCAAGACAATGATTAGGAAATAGATTAGTTCAATGTTTGCCACTTTGATTTAATCCAATTAAATCAAGCCAAAACCACATATTATTACATACTTACAATTACCATAATATCCTCAAATGGTAAAGATAATTATGATTTTACAATGAACCCTTGTGTAATTATTTAAATAATCCAATTAATCCAATTAGGTCAAAGTAAATAATCAATGTTATCCAATAACACTTGATTATCTTAGTTGATAATTATAATATTAAATATTATCTTTTTTCAAAATTAATCGGCTACTCAAGTTCTCAAGGAGTACACTTCATATTGGGACTTTCTAAATTCAGACACATTCGTCATATAAGCCTATCTAATATGTACGCAATTCGGCCGCCTCCCAATTCGTGAAGAACACAAACGACCTTTCTAAACTATACAAGTCGAGGTCATCACATACGTTTAAAAATCCCTATATCGTAGGCTATTCGAGTTATGCTTAGGAAACATAAAATACACCGTCAAGTTTCCGAGACACTCATCTCACGTCGACATGTCCAGAATTCTTCATAACTGATGCAATCCACCCTAGGTTATCGACTTTGGCCAAATATTTAAGAATCGTGACTTTAATCACATGGATACATAAACCTCTTATGGTACACATACGGGTCGACGAATCCCATCTTGCTTCGCACTTGATTACTGAGTGCATCGATCCACACCCAACAAACAACTAGAGGTTAGACTATGAATGGTTTCTGACATACATGGCATCAAAGTGTGGAGGATCTCACATAAATTCAATGATATCCTATAGTCAAAGGATTACATATGCTACTCGACTCGAGGAGATTCCTATTGAGGGTGGTATGTACTTCCAACTATTAGGAATCACCTATGAGTCATTCACTATTCGTTTTAACCAATACCCACACGTCTATATGAGTTTCCAAAACTAATGGTACATCAGTTTAAACCATTGGAACTCCAATTCCAATATGCGACATGTGTTAGTCTTCTAGGTTATAGAAATTCAACCGTATTCCAAAACCAACGACTAGGAATATATATACTTTAAGTAATAATTTACAAAACTGTAGGCACTGTATTTTTTCATAAAGCCCAATGATGAGCCTCGTACGGAGGCACTACCTGCTAAGTCGCGGAAGTCGCGGGAAACGGATGTCAGAAGGTAAAATTCAAAAGAATTAATATCTTGTCCGATTTAAACTCATTAGTTAGCCTCTGGTTCGCTTAGTCAATTTCTATTTTAAACCTTAGCCTCGGCCAAAAACCCCTGCAACCCATGAAAGCTCATTTATCCAATCCATACACCCATCTAAAGCCCATGCAACCCATGCAACTTCCAAGGCCCACACGTCCAAGCCCTATCCAAAATAACAAAACCTCATGCAAAAAATGTGCCAAATCTATTCTAATCCCCTTCCAAATTAGCCAAGATTGAATCCCTCAAATTTGGAAGGAAAATCTTGACCAAAAGGAGAGATTGGCGGCACACACACAAAAATAAAATGAAAACCCTAGCAAAGCACAAACAAGGAGAAACCCTAGCTTGTAACTATAAAAGCATAACATATCCAAACCCTAGGGGCTCTCTCTTTATCCTCACATTCACACGGAAACTTAAAAGCAACAAAGAAAACCCTAATCTCTCTTCCCTCACACACGGCCTCTCTCTTCTATCTAACACATTCACTTGGCAACTCAAAAATCAAAGCCCTAGCTCTTCTTCTCGGTAACTAACCAAACAAAACAACTCAAACAAATCAACAAAAAACAGCAACCATCATCACCACCGACACACACAAAACAACAAACAAAGCCGTGAGCCCTAAAACACACAAAGAGCCCCACTTACCGTAACAACACAAACCAAAGCAAACGACAAAAACAATCTTCTTCTTTCTCACCAAAACACACACAACCAAATAAAATACCTTAGCCACACAATCGACAACACAGTGAAACCAATACCCTTTTTCACGCCAAAAACAAACAAACAAACCTTAGTGTGGGGACACAGGATCTGGGGCGACGCATGCTGTCCTGGGTTCGCGGCCCGGTTGGGAGTACGGAGTAGCCACGGGGGACTAAACCGGAGAATAATGGAGTCGCCACCCGGTGTGAACCGGGAAAATGAGATTTAAGGCCGCACTCACCCCTCGCAAGGGAAGACCTCAAACCGTTGGGTTCGGAATGGTCCCTTACTTATGTCACTTGTAATGAAAGGATTTGTGTAATAATTTAATCAGGCCTAAGTAACACTTATTTCCAAGAGTATCATGCTTCTAAATCCACATGCATGAAATTAATCATCACAACATGCAACATCGCATGGCAATCTCATAAACATTTCTCAATCATATGATAGAGAAAACTAAGAACAATCTAATCATGCTTGAGTATTATCTCATGAATATATTAACCAAATAACATGCTAACAGCCTAATCATTCTTGAATATCATCCCAAGAACAAATCGAATGGATAAATGCAGAAATACAATAATATGATTGGCTACATAATGCAATGGGGATCACCCTTACGACATTGTGCATGAAATATGATGAGACAGACTCAGTTCAGTGTGTGCGCGTTCATGTAGCGTTCGTAAACGCGTTCGAACGGTAAACAGAAGGTTTGCGTTCGAGTAGCGTTTGATAACGCGTTCGAACGGTACCAGACCTGATGATAAAAAATGCATGAGCGTTCGAGTAGCGTTTGTAAAACGCGTTCGAACGGGAAACAGAAGGTTCGCGTTCATATAGCGTTTGATAACGAGTTCGAACGGGAAACAGAAGGTTCACGTTCGTATAGCGTTCGATAACGCGTTCGAACGGATCTAGACCTGATGAAACAAAATGCATGCGCGTTCGAGTAGCATTTGTAAAACGCGTTCGAATGGGAAACAGAAGGTTCACGTTCGTATAGCGTTCGAAAATGCGTTCGAACAGAAACAGACCTGATGCACAAAATGTGACGCAATACATACATAAAAAAGCAAATAGCGAAATACGAAGCGCGGCGAAGCATCGTGGCGAAATATTTTAACCTCTTCAATTAGAGGAGCTTTCATCGCACTTACTAAGCCCATGCGCTTATCTCAATGCATATAAAAAATAAAGACAATAACCTTAGACTTCATATACCCGATTGAACACATCTTACATTCAACCAAATATACGTTAATCGGCGCGGCAAAGCATCATGGTAAAGAATTTTAACCTCTCCAAATAGGGGACCTTTAATCCGACTTACTAAGCCCATGCGCTCGATTGTATCATACATACAAGAATAAAGACAATCATATCAAACTTAGTATATCCGATTGAACATAACTTATATCCAACCGAACACACATCAACCGGCGCGGCAAAGCATTATGGTAAAGGATTTTAACCCCTCCAAATAAGGAACCTTTAATCCGACTTACTAAGCCCATGCGCTCGATTGTATCATACATACAAAAGTACCATGCAGAATTCAAATAACGAAAAATAAATAAATCAAAACAACATAAAACAAAAGAATGTGCCGTTTACTCAAGTGGTACGTGGAGTTGTATCCCGAGTACAGATCATACTACCGTCCATTCGGAATCGGCTATGAAATTTATGTCCGGTTTCCATCCTATATACCACAATAGGCGACACATTTTCCATTTCATTTAAGCCACAACATGCATCCACAAACGACTCTCATGCAAATAGAATTCAATAAACAATCAAAAGACGAATATAAACTAATGAGAAAAGTGCCCTCAGGTCTAACCTTTCAAATCACCTCTCGGATGTACGGTACATGATCGTCGGAAGGGTGGATGCTCCGCAACTCTTCCGGTTCACTGGTTCACTGCTCTCGTTCGTTGTCTTACTGTTTTGAGTTGTCGTTCTCCGTCTTTTGCTGCTGCTTTTGACTCTGATTCGCTGCCGTTTTGCTACTGTTCTGCTGCTGTATTTTAGTTACTGTTCTTGGGATGTTTTGGCTACTGTTTTGGATGTGATTTTTGGTGGTTTTATGGTGTGGTTCGGGGGCTGTTTTGATGAGGTAAAGGGGCTGTTCGGGATGTTTTTTGGTCAAGGCAATGAGGGTTATTTGGTTGTGATCTTCGGTTATTGAGAGTGAGGGAGAGTTGTGTCAATAAGCTTGGGTGTTTCTTGTGTGTGTTGTGATTTTCGTGTGAGTTGTGTGTATGAGCTAGGGGAGGCTTTTCTTCTATGAATGAGCTATGTATGAGCTAGGGGAGTGCATGTCTTGGTTGGGGGTTGTTTATATAGAGAAAGGCTGGGGTTTCACTTGTCTTACAAGGAAGAGATTTGATTTTGTGTTGAGCAAGGAAAGTCAAAGATTGAGGGGGGACAAATTTGGTTTAGATTAGGAATACAATATCTTTATTTGTTATAATTGATTTTAATTAGGCATGACATCTTTTTAATTTAGTATGTGATTTGTTTAGTTAGGAAGTTAATATATTGATTTGTCTTAATTAGGTATAATTATATTATGTTTTATTTAATTGGTAAATGGTTTAAATATTTTATTTATTTCAAATACATTATTAATATTTACCTAATATTTAATGTAATATTTAATTTAATTTCCCATGTGTTTTAAATGTTGTTTTATTAATTGGGATGCGTTTTATGGGCTTTGGGGGGCTAATTGGGCTGGGGTGCGAGGCTAGCAGCAAAACCAGAAACACCGACGCCGTTCGAACGCCCATTCGAACGCTACATGAACGTCCGCAATCTGCCTGACGTTTGAATGAAGTAACGAACGCAGCACTAACGAAGACAGTGAACTTGCGAAATGAATCTGATGACGTACTTATTCTGAATTTCCCCTTCCGACCTCCGTTTCCCGCAATATCCTTAGCTAAAAAGGTAGTGCCTCCAACTGAGACTCATCATCGGGTTTCACATGCGAAAATGCAATGCCTACAGTCGCCCCCACTTTGATGGGACTTGTGCAGTGTGTGACTTTGAACAATCCTATCAAGGTATGCAATGTATTTTCACTTACCTGGCTCGTCTGCTGCCTCTAGCTGAGTTGGTGCTGCGGTGGACCTCGACCTGGGACGCGTCCCCAAAACTGCTGACGATGTGGGCCTCGCCCTCAAGCTGATATGGGCTTCGCCCCTCCAAGCTGATATGGTGTGGAGCCTCGCTCCCAAGCCGATATGGGCCTCGTCCCCAAGCTGAAATGATGTGGGGCCTCGCCCCCAAGCTGGCATGGGCCTCGCCCTAAGATTCATTCCTAGATTCATTCCAAAATTCTGATGGTGCGGGCTAGGATTCATTCCAAAAAAACTGATGATGTGGGGCCTCGGCTTTAGGATTCATTCCTAGATTCCTTCCTGGATTTATTCCTAAACTCTGATGGTGTGGGCCCCGACCCTAGGATTCATTCCTGGATTCATTCCAAAACTCTACTGATGTGGGTCTCGGCCCTGGGATTCATTCCCGGATTCCTTCCAAAATTCTGCTGATGTGGGCCTCGACCTGAGATCCATTCCCGGATTCATTCCTGGATTCATTCCAAAATTCTGAGAGATTCATTCCTTGGATTCGTTCCAAAATTCTAAGAGATTCGTTCCAAATTCTGAGAGATTCATTCCTTGGATTCATTCCAAATTCTGAGAGATTCATTCCTTGGATTCATTCCAAATTCTGAGAGATTCATTCCAAATTCTGAGAGATTCATTCCATGGATTCGTTCCAAATTCTGAGAGATTCATTCCTTGGATTCAGTACTGTTGCTGTTTCTGACTAGCTTGCCTTTGCTGCTTTCTTTTTTTCTTCGAAACCTGTTAATATAAAACAAAACAAACACAAAAAGGATGCAAAATGTGTTACGTGTATGCATGTATGCATGAGTTTCATATCCCGTTGGGTTAGGTCTTCGGTCAATTCCCTTGTGACAGCTCGTTCTTCTCTTCCTTAGGCAAAGTACTGCTTCAATCTGTCTACACTAATTGGTTCTGTGAACTCATTTCCTTTCCAAGTCTAACAGTCTCACTGTCTTCATTTCCCAATTTCTGGATGGCCAACTTATCTTTTCTGCTTGTTTTTTCTTCTGAGGATTCCCTACGTTATGAGTATCATAGTACAAGATTGAATGCTTCTGTCACATGCACTCATGTTGCAAGTTGAGAAGTGGAGATTCAGGCAAGTAAGCGAAATGAACTTCTTTATTATTGTTGAGAAAGGTTCGAACAAGCAAACAAAATCAATGTCTTTATTAAAAATACAAGATAAACTTGGAGAAACAGCAGTGCCTTCTTGTTCAGCCTCTGGTTCTTCATTGTTATTATCCCTTATCCCCATGTGAGAAGCTTGGTGTTGAGGGTTTGGAGGACAAAGGTTTCAGGCAAGCCAAGTTGATCATGGTGGTGGGACGGAGTGGTAATTTGGTAGAGGATTCCTGTGTGTGCTGGGTTGCTCCTTTCTGGGTCAGGTTTTTGTGTGTCAATCAGGTCTTGGATCTCATGCCTAAGGCGGGGGAGTTGTCAATTTCGTGACCCTTTTGTTGGTGAAAATAACATAATAATTTCAAGTCAAGGTAGTGCGGCACAGGGCTGGGGTGGTTTAGGTTCCAAGGGTTTCAGGAGTCTTTGCATCTTCAATTTCTCAAACACCTTTGATAGAGGTCTTGTTAGACATTATGTCCCATAGCGTCACTGTTTGTAAATGATATTGTATTATTGTACAAAATTAACTATGTGATAATGAAATTGCCTTTTGCCGTTTTGTAATTTTATTTACTTTGATATATAAATGGCAAAAGTCCATATGATTAGTACTGGATTGAGATGATATGAGACAGTATCAATCCATAAAGGTTTAATCATTAAATATCCCTAGCCGTAGTATTATCGAGATCGGACATCGATAATGCGGAATAGGCTAGTATTGCGCTTGTGCACGTTGTGAGGGCACAACAGCATAGTTCTCATATATTTAAGTATTGGATACTTATGCAAGTGCAATAGGAGGTTGTGTTTTACCGATGGTACGGAAAACAGCTTCGCTCTGGATAGACCCCGCGGAATCCCATTGGTAGTATGTCTATGTGTCTATGGGAGGCCGCATCAGGGTAGGTGTATATGGTCTTAACCTGAGACTTACATCGCTAGTACTTGCGACAATCGGTAAACTTTGGTTTTGGTGGTTGGGGACCTTAACCGTTTCTGTGTACACCTCTTCTGGGTTTATCGAGAAGCGTAGTGTACTGGATGTGATGTCAAGATGGAAGTATCGCTTCAGACATATGGAGGCGATGATCACGCAGGGCACAGAACTAGTACTCTATAAAAGGTTGCAACCGTCGGGACAATATGACTAGGTCAGGATTGTCCGATTTAAAGAGACTAGTTGCTTGATGTCCGATATATGTTTCGTACGGGGCAGACACATCTCCAGCCCTAGGCCTAGCATGTGATCATCCGATACTGGATCGATGTACGCAATACTACGGTATACTACGCCTGATACAGATCTTATATTCCTATAAGAATATTTCTGGAGAATTGGGTAGGCATGGCGCTTTGCTAGAAGCCAACCTTGTCTTGTAAATCGGTAAAGACGTAGTACGAGGTACGTACGTGTTCGGATTATCCGACGACCGTATTTACTGCCAAAATATCCGGAGATCTCTTGGGTCGCTTCCTGAAGATTCACCTATGATATTTGATTCGAACTTAATTAATCTTGGATTAATTGCGGAGAAACTTTATCTCGGATAAAGTGCCTTATTCAGAGAGAGAGAGCGATTAATTTGGAATTAATCGATAAAATTATTATATTCGATATAATAATCGAAATTCGATTTCGACGCGAAATTAAAATTAGATTTTAATTCGGGCATACGAGTTAATTTAGAATTAATTCGTAAGCGACGTAAATAATAATTTCGCTAGGAGCGATTATTTATTTAAATCCGATTTAATTAACGTCGCGACGCTAGCTCGGTATTTCGGAAATATCGAACCCGAACGCGTGAGTGGACGTGGGCCCACTTTCATTGGGAAACGTGTGGGGCCCACATGACACTTGTCATTATATGCATTATTTTATTGATAAGGCATTGCATGTTAATAGTGTACAAAACACTCTAAGGCATTGCATGGTGATAGTGTGCATTTCACTCAAAGGCTTTGCATGGAGTTTGAGTGTTTGACACTCTAAGCCATTGCATGGTTTATGTCATAGATTTATTATTAATTTAATAAATTATAACATAATATAAATTGATTTTTGGTAATACAAAATTAATTAATCAAGACATTACACAAAAACTCTCTCTTCTCTCTCAAATTGCCGTGAACTCCATTGACAAGGGCAAGGAAGATTTGATCTTCCATTTCTCCATTTTTGCTAGCACAAGCAAGGGATCAAAAGAGGTGATAGGGAAACCATCAAAGAGCTTGGAATACAATAGCTTGGAGCTTCAAGTCTTCTTCCTCCTCTTGGCCGAAT
This sequence comes from Zanthoxylum bungeanum, assembly GCA_019454045.1. NCBI lineage: Eukaryota > Viridiplantae > Streptophyta > Magnoliopsida > Sapindales > Rutaceae > Zanthoxylum > Zanthoxylum bungeanum. The sequence continues at coordinate 16,413 of SKCR01030047.1, forward strand.
CCTCCACCACTTGGAGCTTCTACCATTTGATCATCTACTTCATCACAAGGCATTGTAAGTATGATTCCGCCATATTTCATGTTCATATATATTCTTTATAGTATTTCACATGCTTAATCTTTGTTTGGGACATATTATAGAAACCAACAATGGTATCATTGAGCTAGGTTTAAGCATGAAATACTTTAGGTTAAAATTTGTGAAAAATTGATTGAAGCATGTTCTTGTGAAATTTGATGAATGAGTATGCTTAGATGTATGTTAAATGACATTATATGAAATCAATTTTATGAAAAATGCATTGGATGATTTTTCCCCAAAATTTTGACCTTGGCCGAATGGGTGTGATAAAATTGATTGAAGCATGTTCTTGTGAAATTTGATGAATAAGTATGCTTGCATGTATATAGAATGATATTACAATATCAATTTATGAAAATGCATTGGATGATTTTTCCCAATATCTTCACCTTGGCCGAATGGCATGATGAAATTGATATAAGCATGTTCTTATGAAATTTGATTAATAAGTATGCTTGCATGTGTATAACATGATGTTATATGAAATCAAATTTTATGAAAAATGCATTGGATGATTTTTCCCCTAATCCATGCCTTGGCCGAATGTGTTGCTACTTGGAGTGGATTGAAATTTTGTGTTTAAGATCATTAGATGACTTAGAACGTGTACGGGACGTAGATTAGTAATTCAATCGGATTGAAAACAAATCGACACAAAAAACTCACCTTGGCCGAATGTACAAGGACATGAAATGGAGTTGATTTTTGATAAAATTAATGTTGGACATTTAATTTGATAAATACATGATTAATAAATTAAATGGGTATTTTTGAAATATTTGGTTTAATATATTAATCTTGGTATTACACTTTAATTAATTGGACTTTAATGTTTGGAATATTAAAATTTAATTAATGGGCTTTAATAATTTAATTGGGCCTTATGGGCTTAAATTGGTTTTATGGCACTTAAGGGTGATTCCTTATTTGGGCTTGGCAATTGGGTTTGACCCAAATTGACCAAAGCCCAAGCCTTAATAAATCAATTCTAAGCCCATTTGACTTGAATTAAATTCAACATTGGATGTTAGTTGGGCTTTGAGACCCAATAGGATTAGATTTAGAATCTAAGTCTTTAAAGCAAATTAAAGTGTAAACATTTAATTTGGAATTAAATAATGAATTAGTATTGAATACGAATTAAATAAGATTTAATAAGTAGTTCGATATAATTCGCGAATTCGTACCTTATGTACTTATTCTCAATCGAGTTGGACTCGCACAAAATCAAACCGTTGTTTGAACATTGGATGATCACTTTAACAAAGACTAATTAATTGGATTAGATTGGTTGTAAAAGCATGTCTTGTTTGAATATATATGTATGTGATGAATGAATAGTGTATATCGGATGGATATTAGAAGGGAAGGGTAATTTTAGAAATTATTGTATATTTGGAATTTATAAATTGGACCTGCGTGTCCAGCCTTATCTCTTTATCTCTTTGTATTCTCTTCTCACCTAATTCCCCTCAATGTAAATGAGGTTTCTCTTATTGTATTATGTAATTGGGTAGTTGTAGAATAGTGCTAGCGGGGAGGAAAGGGAGTGATTTGTTCTAGGAACAAGTTGTTTAAATATCCATCCGCATATCACTATTACTTTACTTTACGCGCTTTATGATGTTTTAGAAGCATGCTTAAGGGTGTATGATGATGAGACCTAACAAAGATAAATAAATTGGTTGCCAATTACGCGAAAAATCCCTCAAACAATATTAAGCGATTTTCCTTCCGTTGAATGATTCTTTCTCAAGATCCGAATTGGCATTGGTTTGTTGGCCAAAGTCAAGACCTTTGTCAATTGAGGATGTGTTTGAATCATGAGAATTTTGTTCCACATCGGTGTCCTGTCCAAGTTGTGATTTGTTGGCCAAAGTCAAGATCACTTCTTGTCCATCGACATTGATTACGAAATTTTCCTTGTCAATGGGTCCCGCTTAACTGGAATCATTAGGTTTGTTGTGCCAAAGCCAAGGCTTAGTTGATTCAGAGGAAATGGTTAGGAAAATGTATTGGATACATTGACATATGTATTAGATATATATGTTTCGGACTTGGATGTCCACCTAACCGGATCTAGGAATTGGATGGATCCAATTGATCTTCGAGATCTACCTAGTTAAATATCATACAACTTGTTGGCCAAAGTCAAGGTTGTGTGTTATTTAACGGGATCCTAGCCCACTAGGAAATTAGATTTCCCGAGTTGTCTACAGAGGGTTAGAAACTTGAAGAAAATAGTGGGAGGCTATTATTGAATTTGCAATCTCGTTCAGATAATTAGCCTTACTCGTCTTTCAAAATTATTTCGTCAATATTTTATTTGATTAGTTGGACTAATATATTGTTATTTTACTTGTAACAGTTTGACTGTACCCATAACATCGTTGACTTTATAGTTGGACTATAGTTGTCAAGATGACTGGCAAAGGTAATATCCGCGACATAATCATGGGCGATAATGTCTTCAAAGGGACAAACTTTGCCGACTGGGAAATGAACCTCAAGATAGTGCTTGGGGCTGAGAGGGTACTGTATACTATTCAGGCCTCTCCCGCCTAAACCCACTGAGCCACTGGAGCTAGAGTTATGGAAGACTCATAGTGACGATTGTGACCAAGCTCAGTCAGTTATGCTAGCTGCAATGACCCAGCATTTCAGACGCCAAAACAGGGACTTGGATCCCTATAACATGATGGCAAGATTGCGTGATCTTCACCGCACTAACAAGCGGATGAAGAGGTACGAGCTAGTAAGGAAACTCTTCCGCTCCCGGATGACAGATGGCGCATCAGTTGAGGCCCACGGGACTCAAATGATCGCTGACATAGATGAGTTAGCCAATATGGGCATTGTCTTGGAGGCAGAGCTGACGATTGATATGATATTACAATCGCTGCCCGATACTTGGAAACAAATCATCGTCAACTATAAGTTGATGGATACTGACGACACTCTTGGAGAGTTGTTGTCCGTGCTGAAGGAGTCCGAAAGGGAACTCCTAAAGGGGAGCAAGCGCGAGGCGCATTATGCATCGACCTCTCATGCGCCAAAGGCTAGGCCCATGGCAATTGGAGGTGCGAGGAAGAGGAAGTTCAAAAAGAAGGGCAAAGGCAAGTTGACAGTGGCTTCTAGGAAGCCAAAGGACAAATCTCGCGACATCTGCCTTAACTGCGGCAAAAGGGGTCACTGGAAACGTGACTGCCAAATAAACATTGTGCAGAAGGAGGATAGCAAGGTGGCAAGGCTACCGCCTGGTATGTTTGTTATTGAGATAAATATGAATACTTCTAGTTTAAAAATTGGATTTTTGATTCTGGTTGTGGTGCTCATATTTGTACTGATGTGCAGGATCTGCATGATAGCAGGATGCTGGCGACAGGGGAGATGGATCTACGGGTCGGAAACGGAACACCAGTTGCTGTTTTGGCCGTAGGGACTTTTGTTTTAGAACTGCCCTCAGGGCATGTACTTAAACTTTTAACTGTTATTTTGTACCTAGTTTAACTAGGAATATTATATCTGTATCCTTGTTAACCCAGCAGGGTTACACTTTTGTATTTAGAAACACTGGGTGTTATTTATATAAAAATGATGCAGAAATTTGCATAGCTGTTGCAAATAACGGTCTTTATATTTTGAATATAAATGAATCTCCTAAAATGACAAACAAAAGGCTCAAAAGGAGTAATCTAAAAGATGAAGCTTATATGTGGCATTGTCGTCTAGGACACATTAACAAGACTCGCATATCCACACTTTCGAAGAGTGGGTACTTGGACGAATTTGATCTCAATTCATATGACGTCTGCGAATCTTGTCTTTTAGGCAAAATGCCTAAATCACCTTTTAGCGGTAAAGGTGAACGTACCACAGAACTGTTAGCTCTCGTTCATACTGACGTATGCGGGCCCATGTCTAGCCAGGCTAGAGGTGGATTTCACTACTTCGTAACCTTTACAGATGATGCATCTCGTTACGGTTATGTGTATCTTATGAGACACAAGTCGGAAACTTTTGAGAAATTCAAAGAGTTTCGACACGAAGTGGAGAAACAAACAGGGAAGAGTATTAAGACATTACGGTCAGACCGTGGTGGCGAATACTTAAGTTATGAGTTTCAAGATTACTTGAAAGAATATGGTATTCTTTCACAGTGGACTCCTCCTGGAACACCGCAATTAAACGGTGTGTCCGAACGGAGAAACCGCACCTTGTTGGACATGGTGAGGTCAATGATGAGTCGCACTGAGCTACCAATATCCTTCTGGGGATACGCATTAAACAGTGCTATACTTATTTTGAATAAGGTACCGTCGAAGTCTGTTGAACAGACTCCATATGAGATATGGACAGGAAGGAAACCAGGTTTCTCTTTCCTAAAGATTTGGGGATGCTGGGCATATGTTAAACGTTTGGAAGGTACCAAACTTGAACCCAAATCTGATAAATGCCTTTTCGTAGGATATCCTAGGGAAACCAAAGGATATTACTTCTATTCCCCCAAGAGAACAAAGTATTTGTTGCTCTACATGCGGTTTTCCTTGAGAAGGAATTCCTAAATGCAGTGGTAAGTGGGAGGAAAGTAGAACTCGATGAAGATCGTAGTGATACTGTTCCTGGCAATGAATCAACGACGGAACAAGAACAGACCGTCCGGGATGAGTCTGTACCACAAACTTCACATACACAAGGACCGCGTAGGTCGGAGAGAGTCAGAACAGTACCTGAGAGGTATGGGTTCCTGATCTCACCTCATATAGATATTAATCTTATTGAGGATAATGAGCCGGCTACGTATGAGGAAGCGATACAAAATATCGATTCCGCTTTATGGCAAGAAGCCATGAAGTCCGAGATGGATTCCATGTACGCCAACCAAGTTTGGACACTGGTTGATGCACCAGAAGGCGTAAAGCCTATTGGATGCAGATGGATCTTCAAGAAGAAGACCGACATGGATGGCAACGTACAAACGTACAAAGCTAGGCTTGTAGCGAAGGGTATCGTCAACAATACGGTATTGATTATGACGAGACCTTCTCACCCGTTGCCATGATTAAATCCATTCGGATAATGCTTGCAATAGCTGCATATTTCGACTTCGAGATATGGCAGATGGACGTTAAAACCGCTTTCCTTAACGGAAACCTTTTGGAGGATGTTTATATGCAACAGCCTGACGGTTTTATCGTGCCAAGACTTGCAAACAAGGTTTGTAAGTTAAATCGATCCATTTATGGATTGAAGCAAGCATCACGGTCATGGAATCAACGTTTTGATGAGATCATAAAAGAATATGATTTCATGCAAAACGCAGATGACCCTTGTGTATACAAGAAGGTTAGTGGGAGAGCACTTACTTTTATCGTCCTTTATGTCGACGACGTATTGCTGATAGGCAATGACATTCCCATGCTAACGTCGGTGAAAGCTTGGCTTTCATTAAAATTCTCCATGAAAGATCTGGGAGAAGCAGCCTTTATTCGAAGGACATGTTCCTAAGACCTCAGGAACAGAGAGAAACATGAGTCGGATACCGTTCGCCTCGGCAGTCGGTCGATCATGTATGCCATGATATGTACACGACCTGATGTCTCATATGCTTTGAGCATGTGTAGTCGCTATCAGGCCGATCCAGGTGAAGGTCACTGGATAGCAGTTAAGAATATCCTTAATATCTTAAACGAACTAAGGATGCTTTCTTAATTTATGGAGGTGGAGAACTTGCGGTATCTGGGTATACCGATGCAAGTTTCCAAACCGACAAGGATGACTACAGTCACAATCCGGGTACATTTTTTGTTTGAATAACGGAGCAGTGAGCTGGAAATCTTCCAAGCAAGATACTGTTGCCGATTCAACAACAGAAGCGGAGTACATCGCTGCATCTGAAGCAGCAAAGGAGGCAGTTTGGATCCGAAAGTTCCTAATCGGATTAGGAGTAGTTCCGTTAGCAGCAGAGCCCGTTCCATTGTATTGTGACAATAACGGGGCCATAGCACAGGCTAAGGAACCAAGGTCTCATCAACGGTCCAAGCATGTTCTTCGACGTTACCATCTGATTCGGGAGATCATACATCGTGGCGATGTAAAAGTCGAGAAGGTCACATCAGATGATAACATTGCAGACCCGCTGACGAAGGCTGTCATTCAGCAAGTTTTTGAACGACACATACATAGTTCGGGTATTAGATGCTTGAGTGACTGGCTATAGGCCAAGTGGGAGATTGTTAGACATTATGTCCCATAGCGTCACTGTTTGTAAATGATATTGTATTATTGTACAAAATTAACTATGTGATAATGAAATTGCCTTTTGCCGTTTTGTAATTTTATTTACTTTGATATATAAATGGCAAAGTCCATATGATTAGTACTGGATTGAGATGATATGAGACAGTATCAATCCATAAAGGTTTAATCATTAAATATCCCTAGCCGTAGTATTATCGAGACTGGACATCGATAATGCGGAATAGGCTAGTATTGCGCTTGTGCACGTTGTGAGGGCACAACAGCATAGTTCTCATATATTTAAGTATTGGATACTTATGCAAGTGCAATAGGAGGTTGTGTTTTACCGATGGTACGGAAAACAGCTTCGCTCTGGATAGACCCCGCGGAATCCCATTGGTAGTATGTCTATGTGTCTATGGGAGGCCGCATCAGGGTAGGTGTATATGGTCTTAACCTGAGACTTACATCGCTAGTACTTGCGACAATCGGTAAACTTTGGTTTTGGTGGTTGGGGACCTTAACCGGTTCTGTGTACACCTCTTCTGGGTTTATCGAGAAGCGTAGTGTACTGGATGTGATGTCAAGATGGAAGTATCGCTTCAGACATATGGAGGCGATGATCACGCAGGGCACAGAACTAGTACTCTATAAAAGGTTGCAACCGTCGGGACAATATGACCAGGTCAGGATTGTCCGATTTAAAGAGACTAGTTGCTTGATGTCCGATATATGTTTCGTACGGGGCAGACACATCTCCAGCCCTAGGCCTAGCATGTGATCATCCGATACTGGATCGATGTACGCAATACTACGGTATACTACGCCTGATACAGATCTTATATTCCTATAAGAATATTTCTGGAGAATTGGGTAGGCATGGCGCTTTGCTAGAAGCCAACCTTGTCTTGTAAATCGGTAAAGACGTAGTACGAGGTACGTACGTGTTCGGATTATCCGACGACCGTATTTACTGCCAAAATATCCGGAGATCTCTTGGGTCGCTTCCTGAAGATTCACCTATGATATTGATTCGAACTTAATTAATCTTGGATTAATTGCGGAGAAACTTATCTCGGATAAAGTGCCTTATTCAGAGAGAGAGAGCGATTAATTTGGAATTAATCGATAAAATTATTATATTCGATATAATAATCGAAATTCGATTTCGACGCGAAATTAAAATTAGATTTTAATTCGGGCATACGAGTTAATTTAGAATTAATTCGTAAGCGACGTAAATAATAATTTCGCTAGGAGCGATTATTTATTTAAATCCGATTTAATTAACGTCGCGACGCTAGCTCGGTATTTCGGAAATATCGAACCCGAACGCGTGAGTGGACGACGTGGCACCTTCATTGGGAAACGTGTGGGGCCCACATGACACTTGTCATTATATGCATTATTTATTGATAAGGCATTGCATGTTAATAGTGTACAAAACACTCTAAGGCATTGCATGGTGATAGTGTGCATTTCACTCAAAGGCTTTGCATGGAGTTTGAGTGTTTGACACTCTAAGCCATTGCATGGTTTATGTCATAGATTTATTATTAATTTAATAAATTATAACATAAATATAAATTGATTTTTGGTAATACAAAAATTAATTAATCAAGACATTACACAAAAAACTCTCTCTTCTCTCTCAAATTGCCGTGAACTCCATTGACAAGGGCAAGGAAGATTTGATCTTCCATTTCTCCATTTTTGCTAGCACAAGCAAGGGATCAAAAGAGGTGATAGGGAAACCATCAAAGAGCTTGGAATACAATAGCTTGGAGCATCAAGTCTTCTTCCTCCTCTTGGCCGAATCCTCCACCACTTGGAGCTTCTACCATTTGATCATCTACTTCATCACAAGGCATTGTAAGTATGATTCCGCCATATTTCATGTTCATATATATTCTTTATAGTATTTCACATGCTTAATCTTTGTTTGGGACATATTATAGAAACCAACAGGTCTACCCAAGTTGGAGAAACGTCTGCTCCTGATGGCAGTAACCTCAGCACTGGAAGACTTGGCTTTAGGATGTCCCCCAAAATTCCTTCTATTCTGGCCATAAAACTTTCTGTTTTCAGCCTTTTCTCCTCAATATCCATGACAGTTTCCCTCAACTGTCGGAAATCCGCAATCATTGAAGTCATCCTCCTCAACTTGCCATAGATCGAGGCGTAGTGTCTTGATGATCATTTTAATTTGGTCTTTCTCAGAGGGCCGAGTCTGTATTTTCAGAAGCTGGCTTCTCCAGCGGTCTACATACTCCTTGAAGCTTTCTTCTGGCTTCTGCTTAGTGTTCTCCCAATCACGAGTGACAAATCAATCTCTAAGTCTGTAACATACTGTTTCAGAAAAGCATCAGCTAGTTCCTTCCAATCTTCCTTAACCTTCTCTTAAGGCTATGATACCAAACCACAGGTTTCCCCTCGAGTGACATCCCAAACATCTTTTGGACTTGGCGCTGTGATAGGCCCATTGACTCATGACTGAGACATATTGCTGCAGATGGACCTCGGGTCTCCATTCCCATTAAACTTGGCCATGTCGGGCATTTTAAACTGAGCTGGCAGCTGTTCTCCGAAGGTCATTGCCTCATAATCTAACAACTCTTCATGTTTACCCCTCATTTTGCGGGTAACTGTTTCAACTTAATCCCGAAGCTTCTGAAATTCTGCCTGAGACCCAATCACTTTGCCTGTTGCAAACTCTGCCATGTCATCATCAAAAGTGGGGATATCATCCCCCAACCCATTCGTAGGCTCCTCACGTCTTACATTCTCAGAATTTCCTCCAGCACGGGGCACAGCCATATTTGTCATGGCAGTAGTCAAGGCTTGCAACTGTTCGGTAATCTTGGCGAAACCATTTTCTTACTGATCTATCCGGGATACCTCATTATCGGATGTACTCATATCTGTTACCGGTCTTTTAGTGAGTCTTCTCTCTTCCCTAACCCAACGGGAATCTATGATGTCTTTTTGAGACATAGAGGGTGTTAACATGATATATGTATGCATGAGATGCAGGTAACATATATAACATACTAAATTAAAATTAAAATTTTCAAACAAATCGGACTGTTATCATTTTAGAAGCTTTCGGGCTAATTGTTATAGGAGTGAACTCATCCCAGTTTAAATGGCCCAATGAGTTCACATCTCATGACAAAGAGCCCGACTAAATCCAAATGGTAACGTTCCGAACACAAGCACAAAGTGGCCCATCAACACTTAGAAGCCTTTGGCCCAACCGTCATAAAATACGTTCTTGTCCTAGTTTAAATGGCCCAACAAGCCCATATCTCATGACAAATGGTCCAAATGGATCCAAACGACGATGTTCTCACACACAAGCATAAAAGATAATGCAAAGATAAAGTAATAATTTCTACGGAATGGCCTATCAACATTTCAGAAGCTTTGGGCCCAATGGTCATAAGGTACGAACTCGCCCCAGTTTAAATGGCCCAGCAAGTCCGCATTTCTGACAATGGTCCAAGTGCATCCAAATGAGGATGGTCCACTAGCACATACTCAAGGAAATAATTGTTACTTTAACCATGCAAACCCGGTCTATGGGTGGGTTCGCAGGAGTATAGACAAAGGCTCGCCTTCGGCGAAGGATAGCCCACAACTAGGTCTCCCCAATCAAGGGTTCGAGCAACCAAGTGAGCGCACCCTTTTTTATACACTAAGGTACGTGCCAATGAGCTATGGTGTGTGACGGACTGTCAAATGGGTTTTCCGTTGTAGATTCCCCAGAGGGAAGGTGGAGCGAGGCTCACTTAAATACCCAAGCCTTTTAGGCTCTTATCGCTTGGTGTCAGGAATAAACAACGAGTCCTCCAAATTAGTCCATCACAATAGGCTACGAGTAGATGGCGTGCCTTCACAGCTTTTCCTTCTAGAATGGTAGTGAATGAAGGAAGACACCAAACCATCACCTAGCCTTAAAATGTCTTTATTAAACCCTCATTTTATCCACTATAGACACGGTCAATTAAAACAAAAATCCAATCATTACAAGACAATATTCGGGGCCGATTCTCTATCCCCAGTGGAGTCGCCAGACTGTGGGGACACAGGATCTGGGGCGACGCATGCTGTCCCGGGCTCGCAGCCCGGTTGGGAGTACGGAGTAGCCACGGGGGACTAAACCGGAGAATAATGGAGTCGCCACCCGGTGTGAACCGGGAAAATGAGATTTAAGGCCGCACTCACCCCTCGCAAGGGAAGACCTCAAACCGTTGGGTTCAGAATGGTCCCTTACTTATGTCACTTGTAATGAAAGGATTTGTGTAATAATTTAATCAGGCCTAAGTAACACTTATTTCCAAGAGTATCATGCTTCTAAATCCACATGCATGAAATTAATCATCACAACATGCAACATCACATGGAAATCTCACAAACATTTCTCAATCATATGATAGGGAAAACTAAGAACAATCTAATCATGCTTGAGTACTATCTCATGAATATATTAACCAAATAACATGCTAACAGCCTAATCATGCTTGAATATCATCCCAAGAACACATCGAATGGATAAATGCAGAAATATAAATAATATGATTGGCTACATAATGCAAGGGGGATCACCCTAAAGGCAATTGTGCATGAAATATGATGAGACAGACTCAGTTCAGTGTGTGCGCGTTCGTGTAGCGTTCGTAAACAATTCAAACGGTAAACAGAAGGTTCGCGTTCGAGTAACGTTTGATAACGCGTTCGAACGGTACCAGAACTGATGATACAAAATACATGCGCGTTCGAGTAGCGTTTGTATAACGCGTTCGAACGGGAAACAGAAGGTTCGCGTTCGTATAGCGTTCGATAACGCGTTCGAACGAGAAACAGAAGGTTCGCGTTCGTATAGCGTTCGATAACGCGTTCGAACGGATCCAGACCTGATGAAACAAAATGCATGCGCGTTCGAGTAGTGTTTGTAAAACACGTTCGAACGGGAAACATAAGGTTCGCGTTCGTATAGCGTTCGAAAACGCGTTCGAATGGGAACAGACCTGATGTATAAAATGTGAGGCAATACATACATAAAAAAGCAAATAGTGAAATACGAAGCGCGGCGAAGCATCGTGGCGAAGGATTTTAACCTCTTCAATTAGAGGACTTTTCATCGCAATTACTAAGCCCATGCGCTTATCTCAATGCATATAAAAAATAAAGACAATAACCTTAGACTTCATATACCCGATTGAACACATCTTACATTCAACCGAATATACGTTAATCGGTGCGGCAAAACATCATGGTAAAGGATTTTAACCTCTCCAAATAGGGGACCTTTAATCCGACTTACTAAGCCCATGCGCTCGATTGTATCATACATACAAGAATAAAGACAATCATATCAAACTTAGTATATCTGATTGAACATATCTTATATCCAACCGAACACACATCAACCGGCGCGCGGCAAAGCATTGTGATAAAGGATTTTAACCCCTCCAAATAGGGAACCTTTAATCCGACTACTAAGCCCATGCGCTCGATTGTATCATACATACAAAAGTACCATGCAAAATTCAAATAACGAAAAATAAATAAATCAAAACAACATAAAAAAAAGAATGTGATGTTTACTCAAGTGGTACGTGGAGTTGTATCCCGAGTACAGATCATACTACCATCCATTCGGAATCGGCTATGAAATTTATGTCCGGTTTTCCATCCTATATACCACAAGAGGCGACACATTTTCCATTTCATTTAAGCCACAACATGCATCCACAAACGACTCTCATGCAAATAGAATTCAATAAACAATCAAAAGACGAATATAAACTAATGAAAAAGTGCCCTCAGGTCTAACCTTTCAAATCACCTATCGGATGTACGGTACACGATCGTCGGAAGGGTGGATGCTTCGCAACTCTTCCGGTTCACTGGTTCACTGCTCTTGTTCATTGTCTTACTATTTTGAGTCGTCGTTCTCCGTCTTTTGCTGCTGCTTTTTACTCTGATTCGCTGGCCGTTTTGCTACTGTTCTGCTGCTGTATTTTAGTTACTGTTCTTGGGATGTTTTGGCTACTGTTTTGGATGTGATTTTCGGTGGTGTTATGGTGTGGTTCGGGGGCTGTTTTGGTCAAGGCAATGAGGGTTATTTGGTTTGTGATCTTCGGTTATTGAGAGTGAGGGAGAGTTGTGTCAATAAGCTTGGGTGTTCCTTGTGTGTATTGTGATTTTCGTGTGAGTTGTGTGTATGAGCTAGGGGAGGCTTTTCTTCTATGAATGAGCTATGTATGAGCTATGTATGAGCTAGGGGAGTGCATGTCTTGGTTGGGGTTGTTTATATAGAGAAAGGCTAGGGTTTCACCTTGTGTCTCACAGGAAGGGATTTGATTTTGTGTTGAGCAAGGAAAGTCAAAGATTGAGGGGGGACAATTTGGTTTAGATTAGGAATACAATATCTTTAATTTGTTATAATTGATTTTATTTAGGCATGACTTCTTTTTAATTTAGTATGTGATTTGTTTAGTTAGGAAGGTATTATATTTGATTTGTCTTAATTAGGTATAATTATATTATGTTTTATTTAATTGGTAAATGTTTAAATATTTTATTTAATTCAAATACATTATTAATATTTACCTTAATATTTAATGTAATATTTAATTTAATTTCCCATGTGTTTTAAATGTGTTTTATTAATTGGGATGCATTTTATGGGCTTTGGGGGGCTAATTGGGCTGGGGTGCGAGGCTAGCAGCAAAACCAGAAACACCGACGTCGTTCGAATGCCCATTCGAACACTACACGAACGTCCGCAATCTGTCTGACGTTCGAATGAAGTAACGAACGTAGCACTAACGAAGACAGTGAACTTGCGAAATGAATCTGATGACGTACTTATTCTGAATTTCCCCTTTCGACCTCCGTTTCCCGCAATATCCTTAGCTAAAAAGGTAGTGCCTCCAACTGAGACTCATCATCGGGTTTCACATGCGAAAATGCAATGCCTACACTTAGCCTCTCTCTCTCAAGCTTCATGGCATATGGGCTCTCTTTTTTGACACACACACACACACACAAAAACAACTGATAGCCCATTCACCCACCAATCTGACCGAAACTAAGCCACAAAACACAAGCCCTTCACCAAACAAACTGAACTCAAATTGAGCCAACCAACTGCCCCCAACAACCCAACTCAACGTGAATGAATAACCCCAAACCGAATCACCAAAACAGTCCATAAACACCCTTCAAACAGTGCCAAAACCGAGACCAGAAAATAGTGCCAAAACCAAGACAAAATAGCAGCCCAAAACAGAGAAAACAGCAGCCCAAAATAGTGAAACAGTGAGCAGAAACAGTGAACCAATAAACCAGAAAAACAGTGAAGCATTAACCTTTCCGGCAACGTCTCAACGCACTCCCGATGAGCGACATAAAAGGTAAGTCCTGAGGGCCCTCCTTTTTAATATTTATTTTGTTATCACGGACACGGCATGCTTGGTTGGTCGAGAAATACGTCCAACCGGGCATGCGAGATCCCACACTAAAATCGGCCAAGTCTCTTGGTTGCATCTCATCTCCTTTCTTTTAATTCGATATTTATTTTTCTTTTGATGTTCCGTTATTTATTTTCGTTTGTTATTTATTATTCATCGTTATTTATTATCGCGCATTTACTTCGTTGCTTATTGTTGTTATTTATCTTTTCTATTTATTTACTCGCATTTATCATTATTTCATCATCTCGCTTTTTTTACTTTTGTTCATGTTCGGCTATATTATTTCGTATTAACTTTCATGACTACTTACAATGGATTAAAGGTCACCCATTATGGTATATCGGATGGAAACCCAGACATAAACTCCGTAGTCGAATCTGAATGGACGGTAGTGCGGTCTGTACTTGGGATACAACTCAACGTACCACTTTGGAAATGCCTGAGGGCACATTTTACCATATTTATTTTATAGTCATGGACGCTGCATGCATGGTTAGACGTGAAATACGTCCAACCAGGCATGCAAGATCCCATACTAAAAATGGCCAAGTCTTTTGGTCGCATTCTTTTTCCTTTTTATTATGTTATTTATGTGTTATAGTTATTTTGTTGTTCTAGACACGGTATGCTTGGCTAGGCATGAAACACGTCCAGCCGGGCATGTGAGGTCCCACACTAATATTGGCCAAGTCTCTCGGTAGCATCTCTTTACTTTTATTTCGTCATTTATTTTTCTTTTAATGTTCCGTTATTTATTTTCGTTTGTTATTTATTTATTTATCGTTGTTCGTTACCGCGCATTTACTACATGTTGTTCATTTTTTATTTAGTTATATGCCTTTTATTGCCATTTTAATTTATCGCTTTGCATTCATTCCATTATTTAACTTTATTTATTCATGCGTATTCAGTTTCGCCATTTGTCTTTTTAATATTCATCTCGTTTTATTATTCTGCTCTTATTCATACTCATGTCTTGCCGCATCACTTCACGTTTACTTTCATGTTTACATTGTGTCAATGATTGAGTGTTGCCTCTTGCGGTATATCGGATGGAAACCCAGACATAAATTTCATAGCCAAATCCGAATAGACGGTATTATGATCTGTACTTGGGATACAGCTCGAGAATGTCCATACATGCATGTTCATGTTATTATTGATGATATCTTTGTAATTTCGTTCGAACGCGTTTACGAACGCTACTCGGACACATGCATTATGCCCCATTCCATTCAAACACGTTTATGAACGCTTCTCGGACACATGCATTCTCCCCCATTTCATTCGAACCCGTTTAAGAATGCTACTCGAACGCATGCATTCTGCCTCACTATGTTCGAACGCGTTTACTAACGCTACATGAACGCGCACACACTGGACAGACTCTTTCTTTACATTTTATGTATTTTCGTCTCTTTAGCTATTTATCATGCATTATGCGCTTAATCATTTGCAGTTATTATTAACGTTCTTTATTGTTATTATAATTTATATTACTGTACTTCCATGTTTAATATGCTTTTGGAATTATGCATTCGCTTTCATTTATATTTATGTTTATGGGGGTGTAAATTTGTGTGTTTATTTGAATTATCTTGCATGCGCTGTATTGAGACTTGGTTATATCTTTGTGTGAACCCGTACATTATATTGGCATAAGTAAGGGACCATTCCGAACCCAACGGTTTGAGGTCTTCCCTTGCGAGGGGTGAGTGCGGCCTTAAATCATTTCCCAGTTCACGCTGGGTGGCGACTCCTTTATTCTCCGGTTTACTCCCCCACGGGCTACTCCGTACTCTCTACAGGCTGCGAGCCAAACAGTGTCGTGGTCACTCCTACAGGCTGGCGACTCCACTGGGGATAGAGAATCGGCCCTGAAACAATGCCTTGTAGTGTCTGTGGCTTTGGCTTTGGTTACCCAAGTCTCATATATTTTGCATACCTTTTTTCTTACCCCGATGGCATTATGTATCATGAAGTCACTTTCACTCAAGGTGGCGGATCATTAAGTGGCGTCATCAGTCGTTGGCACGTACCTTAGGGTATAAAAAAGGTGCACTCACTTGGTCGCTCGAACCCTTGAGCGGGGAGACCTAGTTGTGGGCAACCCTTTGCCGGAGGGAGCCTTTATCCATACCCCTGTAAGCCCACATATGAACCATAGTTATATGTCCGATAGAAGCTACCCTTATGCTTGTGTTTGGGACAATTGTCATTCG
The DNA here is from genome assembly GCA_019454045.1 of Zanthoxylum bungeanum. NCBI lineage: Eukaryota > Viridiplantae > Streptophyta > Magnoliopsida > Sapindales > Rutaceae > Zanthoxylum > Zanthoxylum bungeanum. Next base: position 32,440 of record SKCR01030047.1, read on the forward strand.
GATCCATTTGGACTTCTCGTCATAGGATACGAACTTTTTGGGCCATTTAAACTGGGAAAAGTTTATATCTTATAATGATTGGGCCAAACGTTTTCAAAATGACGATGGGCCACCTTACGTTTGGCCCCCCTATTATTTGAAGTTGTTTAGCCACATTATCACAAAAGTGTAATCCTATTGGGCCTTTTCAACTGGGACAAGTTTGCACCTCGCAATAATATGATATAATGCGTTAAAATGATAACAGGCTAACTTGTATGAAGACCTTGATGGGCTTAGAAGGTCCAAACGTGATCCAAATATGCCAGAAGCATGAGTCTGATATCCTCAATGGCTTTCATCCAGGAAGGATACGCCTTGTTATGACATATTTGTATACTTTTGGATATCTCCAAGTCCATCCCCCCAACTGTGATTACCAAAGGCCCAATTCATCGTTTCTAGACAATGACACGATCCCTATGATAGGCTTAGTTAATATTGTAAATGGGCGGTCTTTGTTTGTTATTGATGAAAATGGACTTAAGTAACAAAGATTCACCCAGAAGCATAGAAGAGAACGATTTTGTGTACCCACATCGGTGCACAAAATATGTCATACCTAGGACAAAAATGGACTTACCACGAGTGTGGGAGGAATAAGGTCGGAAGGATATATGTTGTTTTGATAACCACATGCATCACATGCATACACGCATCATGTTGTCCCATTGCCTTAAAAGCCATCATAGATATCTGTTGGGTTAGAAAATAATGAAGACTTGTCAAGAAGAGTTTAGAAAACATGGATATCGAGGAAGAGGAAGTCGAGAAACAGAAAATTTTACGGAAAGTATAGAAAGACCATTGGGGGGCCTTCAGCAAAAAAAACAAAAACAAAAAACAAAGAAAAAAAAAGATAAAATAATAATAATTGTTTGTCTTAGTCCTTAATAGTTAAGCACAAGTCTGATGATGAAATTGTTTGCTTTAGGGTGAAATCTTAAAGACGATAAGTTCTTGATACACTTTTATCTGATGATTTGAGTAATTGATCTAGGTTAGACTCGTGAGCACTTAATCATAGGTTTATAGAAGTGAATACCTGAGTAGTCAGCAAAGTGACTAGTTGAAGAAATTGCAGGTTGATGAATGACTGTTTGCTTAGATGTCTATCCTGATTTTCTTGTGTTATGATGTGTAATATGGTTGAAAATAAAAGAAAAGTCTCTAAAGCAAAAAATTAAACCACCTACAACCGATAAGCGTGAAGCTACCCATGGGCGAGTATTAGGACCATCATTAGGAGAAATGCTACCTTAAAAGGTAGGTGTGTTAAAAAAAAGACAGAAAAAGAAAAAAAGAAAACCATACCATATTAAACACAGAAAAGCAATTGTAGAGGATAATTGAGACATCTAGGTTGGTTTGACCCATCGATCCCAATTTTTAAACGAAATCATTGAGTTGGCTTACTTGGGAATCAAGCTGCGAATGAAAATTTACACACACTTTGAGTCTGGCTTAGATCATTTATTCAAAAACTCGGATTTGAGTTGCATTCAGTGCTTTGAAGGTTCTCTAGTTTCATTACTGAGCATCCTTTGAGGATGATAATATGTGTAACTATTAGGAGGACAGCTTAGGCAAAAGGATCAGGACGAATCTACAAGACAAAAGGACACAACGGGATCATAAGCCATGAGACCAAAAGAACTGAACAATCACCAGAAGAGAACTGGCAGAAGGAAATTGTAAGCACGCTCAGGGTCGACCGCAGATATTTGTAGGCAAAGGGCACCAAAGAGCACAAAGAAGGCCTAACGCATCAGAATTGGAAATACATCCATACATATATGCATACACGTAATTTTTATTTTCTGTTTGCAGGTTTTTGAAGAAAAAGGAAAAAAGCGGCAAAGACGAGCAAGCCGGGAATGACAACAAACTCAACTCAATTCAGGAACGGTTCAAAAATGAACCATCTCAACTCAGGAACGGTTCAAAATGAACCATCTCACATTCATGAACGGTTCAAAAATGAACCATCTCACATTCAGGAACGGTTCAAAAATGAACCATCTCAATTCATGAACGGTTCAAAAATGAACCATCTCAACTCAGGAACGGTTCAAAAATGAACTATCTCAATTCAGGAAAGGTTCAAAAATGAACCATCTCAACTCAGTAATGATTCGGAAATGAACCATCTCACATCAGGAACGGTTCGAAAATGAACTATCTCATATCAGTAACGGTTCGGGAATGAACCATCTCTCATCAGTAACGGTTCGGGAATGCACCATCTCTCATCAGTAACGGTTCTATAAGTATCCAATACCCAAATATATGAGAACTATGCTGTTACACTTCCATAACACGCACAAGTGTAATATTAGCCTATTTCGCATTATCGATGTCCAGTCTCGATAATACTACGACTAGGGATATTTAATAATTAAACTGTTGGGAAATCTCTAAGTCCCGAGGATCGATTAAAGCAATGAAACTAAGTGAGAATACAACAAGGAAGTTGCGGAATACTTACATTGAACGGTTGAGCGATGCGACAAAGAACAAAACTTCAAGCTCTCCTCCTCCAAGGCTCACGGCAGTCCATTGGTTTTGTCTCCAAATTTTCGGCCATGGATCATCTTCCAAGCTCTAAGCTTTCGTGATGTGATTCCATGCTCACGTGTGCGGTTTCCCTATCACCTTAGAATGACCCTTCATGTGCTAGCATAGGAAAAATTGCCACAAATTTTCCTTTTCACTACTTGTAATTTTCGGCCTTGCCAAAAAATTGGGAGAGAGACATTTTTGGCCCCTTGGCCGAAAGTTGAAGAAGAAGAGATGAGAGAAGTGTTGTGATGGTTTTCCAAAAATTGTGTATTTGTTTTCAAAAAACAAAAGTCAATTACCAAATCCCACTTTCCAAGAAAATGGTACAAGGCTTTAAAGCCATCCAACCACCACCATCAATCACAAATAGTGACTGACATCACATCACTCAAAGTGACTAGACATCACATCAATCAATGTGACTAATTATTTGACGCTAGATGTTACTTGTGGTTTGACGCTTGATGTGACTTGCGGGCCGCACTTGAATTCGAAATACGAGTGCGCTCGCAAACACTCTTGGGCTCGGGTTCGTTAATTCCAAATTAATGATTTTTTCGTTGCGACGAAATTAAATCTAATTTAATTAAATAACTTTGCTAGCAAAATTACTATTCACATCGCTAACGAATTAATTCTAAATTAACTCATTCGCCCGAATTAAATTCTAAATTTAATTCCGTGTCGAAATCCAATTTCGTATAATATATCGAATATATTATTTTATCGATTAATTCCAAATTAATCGTTTTCCCTCTTTTATTAATATTTTATCCCATATAAAAATCTCTGCAATTAATCCCAGATTAATTTTCTCTCTCACCTACTTAATCCCAGATTAATAAAGTGCGAGTCATACGTCATCGGTGAATCTTCGGGAAGCGACCCATGAGATCCCCGGATATGTTGGCAGTAAATACAGTCATTGGACTATCCGAACACGTAAGTACCTAGTACTACGTTTATACCGATTTACAAGACAATGTTGGCTTCTAGCAAAGCGCCATGCCTACCCAGTTCTCCAGAAACATGCTTACAGGAATAAGCGATCTATATCAGGCGTAGTATACGTAGAATTCGTATCTCGATCTAGTATCGGATGTCGCGTGCAAGGCCTGTGGCTGGAATTGTGTCTGCCTCGTACGAAGCACATATCGGATCTCTGGTAACTAGTCTCTATATCGGATAATCATGACCTAGTCATATTATCCTGATGAATGTAGTACATAAGAGAACAAGTATCGTATCCTACGTGACCATCATCTCCACTATGACTGGAGTGATACTTCTGTCTTGACATCACACCCAACACACTACGATTCTCAATATACCCAGCAGAGGCGTACATAGAACCTGTTAAAGCCCTGGACGACCTAAAACCAAAGTATATTGATTGTCGCAAGTATTAGAGGTGCAAGTCTCAGGTTAAGACCAAAGACACCTACCCTGATTCAGACTTCCATAGACACATAGTCATACTACCAATGGAATTCTGAGGGGTCTATCCAGAGCGAAGCTGTTTTCAGTACCATCGGTAAAACAAACCTCCTACTACACTTGCATGAGTATCATATACCCAAATATATGAGAACTATGATGTTATGCCCTCACAACGCGCACAAGTGTAATACACTTGCATGAGTATCATATACCCAAATATAGAGAACTATGATGTTATGCCCTCACAACGCGCACAAGTGTAATACTAGTCTTTTACGCATTATCGATGTCCAATCTCGATAATACTCTGACTAGGGATATTTAATGATTAAACCATCGTGGATTGATATTGTCTCATATCATCTCAATCCAAGAACTAACATAAGGACCTCCTATCATTTATACATCTTGGTGATCTAATCACAAATGATAAGAGAGCAATTTCCTTTGTCACATAGTTAATTTATACAACAACAACCATGATCTGTACAAATAGTGACGCTATGGGTCATAACTGTCCAACAATCTCCCACTTGGCCTATAGCCAGTCACTCGAGTGTCTTACACCCGAACTATGTACGGTTCTCAAATTACTGAGGAAAAGACTTTTGTCAGCGGGTTTGCATGATTATCATCTGATGTGATTTATTCTATCATCACATCGCCACGGTGTATGATCCGAACGAATCAGATGAATAGTCGAAGTATATATCTGGATCGTTGATGAGACCATTAATTCTTTAGCCTGCGCTGTAGCCTAGCTCAGCTGCTAACAGAATTATATCTAATCTAATTAGATTTATTATCAATCCAGAAGGCTTCTATTGCTGCCTCAGCCGCAGCAATAATCCACTTTTGTTGTTTATTCGGTAACAATATCTTGCTTGGAAGATTTCCAGCTCACTGTTCCATTATTCAAACTGTATAGTACCATTTGTACGACTTGTAGTCATGTTATCTGTTAGGAAACTTGCAACAGTGATCCCAGTCACTTCAAGTTCTCCGTCTCCATAGTTTAAGACATCATCCTTAGTTCTCTAAGATACTAAGTATGTTCTTAATCTCAATCCAATGACTATCACTTGGATTGGCCTGATTGTGAATCCATATGCTCAAAGCGTATGAGACACCAGGTCGCGTACATTTATTTCCATGTACGAGTTCTCGGAGAGTGTCAACAACTTTTAGATCTATCCCAGTAGATCTTTATTCCTAGAATAAAGGTTGTTTCTCCCAAGAATTCTATGGAGAATTTTATGAAAGCCAAGCTTTCGCCGATCATTTTATGGGAATTTCATTTCCAAGAAATTATATGTCATCATTACTTAGGACATCACTGTAAGTGCTCTCCCACTATCCTCCTTATATACACAAGAATCATTTTCGTTTTGAATTAAATCATACACCATTATGATTACATCAAAATGATAATTCCAAGAACGCTATGCTTGCTTCAATCCATCCATGGATCTAATAACCTTGCAAACCTTGTTTGCTAGTTTTGGTTTGACAAAACAGTCAGGATATTGTAAACATCCTCCAAAAGGTTTCCGTTAAGGAAAGCGGTTTTGGCATTTAGCTGACAAATTTCATAAATGAAACATGCAGCATTAGCAAGCATTATCCAAATGGATATACTGTGGCAACAAGTAAAGGTTCATCGTAATCGACACAATGTTGATAACGATACCTTTTCGCAACAAGCCCAGCTTAGTACGTTGGTATGTTGCCTTCCACGTATGTCTTCCTTGAAGACTTATATAGTACCAATAGGCACAATGCCTTGCGGTGGTACATCAACTAGTGTCCAAACTTAGTTGTTATACATGGAATCCATTTTGGATTTCATGGCACTTTGCCATAATAGGGAGTCGATACCTTGTATCACTTCCTCATACGTAATTAGTTCGTATTCCTCAATAAGATTGACATCTTTTCGAGGTGAGATCAGAAACCCATACCCCAGGTTATTTTCTGACTCTCTCCGACTTACGCGGTTCTTATGTATTCGAAGATTACTCGTATAGTTTCATCCTTGATGAACTATTTGTGTTCCATTAAGGATTCGGTGCCTGGAATAGTATTACTCTGATTTTCAATCGAGTCTTACTTTCCTCCCACTTACCACTGCATATCGGTATTCCTTTTAGGAAAACTCATGGTGAGCAACAATTACATTGTTCTCTAGTGAGTTGTTTAAGTACTATACTTTGGTTTCCCTAGGATAACCACAACTTAGGCACTTATCCGATTTGGGATCTAGTTTGGTATCATCCAAACATATGCCCAGCATTCCCAAATCATCAGGAATGAGAAACCCGGTTTCTTTCCTGTTCATATCTAATATGAAGTCTGTCAAACAGATTTTTATGGAACCTTATTCAAAATAAGTTCTGCACTGTTAATGCGTATCCGTTGAAGGAAATGGTAGCTCAGAGCGACTCATGATTAACCTTATCATGTCCAACAAAATTGATTTCTCAGTTCGGACACACCGTCAAATTGACGTGTTCCGGGGGAGTCCTCATTGAAAGAATACTATACTCTTTCAAGTATTTGAGAAACTTATAGCTTAAGTATTTTCATCATGGTCTAACCGTGATGTTTTAATACTTTAGCCGATCTATTTGTTTATTTCGTGTCGAAACTTTAAAAGTTTCCGATTTGTGTTTCAAAAGAAACACATAACCATAACGTGATGCCACATCCGTAAAGGTCATGAAATATTCATATCCACACCTAGCCTAGCTAGACATGGGCCCACTTGCTTCATTATGAACTAGGGCTAACAGATCGGTGGCATTAGCACTTTTACCAAGTAAAAAGCGTTTTAGGCACTTTGGCTAATAAACTAGATTCGTAGACTTTATTTGATTGGAATCAAATTAGTCCTAGTACCCACTCTTCAAAAGTGTGGATATACGAGTCTTGTTTAATTGTGTCACAGACAACAATGCCACAATTAAGTTTCATCTGATCAAATCAGTTTGAGCTATTAGTTTGTCATATTATATGTTTGAGATTTATTTATATTCAAAATATAAATACTGTTATCTCAATATCATCTTTATAAAATAAAACACTTTAGTGTTCTATAATATAAAGGTATATCCGCAACGGATTATACTCTGATATAGAGATAATGTATCTAGTCAAACTAGTTACACTGTAACAGTTTCCTAATTTAAGTACACACCCGAAGGGTAGTTCCTAAACTTAGGTATCTACGGTTAAAACAGCGACTTTCGTCCCGTTTCAGATTCGCAGATTAATCTCAAATGAAGTCAGTATCCTGCTCATAGCAGATTCTGCACATCAGTACATATTGATATATCACACTAATTATCTAAAATCCAATTTTAATAATAGTAGTGAATATATTTATGACAAACATATTTGAAGTCAGAGCCTTGCCCGTCTTCAATTCCTTCATGTCTGCTTGTCCAAACGGCAGTCACGCTTCCACGATCCCGTTTGCTACAATTAAGGCAGACATTTTGGGATATGTCATTTATCTTCCTAGAAGACTATAATGATTTTGCTTTGCCCTTTTCAAATTCCAGAAGCCTTTGGCCAAGCCTTGGCATTCTAGAATATCGAAGTAAGGTGCGCCTTGCGCTACTTGCCTTATTGCAAACTTTGGCTTTATCTCCTTGAGAATAGCCATTAACTCTCCAAGAGTTTTGTATTGCAATTTAGTACTTCTAAGATCTAAGAATAGATCTGTGAAGATCCTTCAATTCATTATCATACTTTAAGGATCTAATCCTTAGTTCTGATTAAGAAATTAAGGAGTCTATATGGCAAGCTTATGGATTAAGCACGAAAGTTATCATCACATGAATATCCAAATATAATGCTCTACTATTTGCTTAACTCGGGCTTAGGCCTAATATGTTATTTTATCAAATAAAGTAACTTATTAGTTTTCAGGACTATCCTGAAGTTTATTCCCAATTTGAAAAATTAAAGTCGTTTAAAAACATTTTTCACCCAGGATTATGCTTTAAACACCAATCTTTCAATTATCTTGATTCTAATAGTCCAACTATTTAATCAACGATTTTAGGTACTATTTATTATAATGATTACTATAGTCCAACTATATATCAACTATAATTTAATAGGTGTAAATCCAATTATATTGATTACTATAATCTAATTATAAAATCAACTATTAATTGAAATAGTTTGAATACAGTCCAACTGTTTTATTAAAACAATAATTAATTATTAGTCCAACTAATATATTAATTAATTTGACGAAAAATTTGATATGAGCGCTTATGGTAAGTTACTAAACGAATATTGCAAATTTAATACTTGCCTCCCACTATTTTTCGGTGAGCCTCTAACCCTCTGTGGAGTACTCGGGAAACCTTGTTTCCTAGTGGGCTAGGATCCCGTTAAATAACACACAATCTTGACTTTGGCCAACAAATTGTATGATAATTAACTAGGTAGATCTCTAAGATCAATTGGATCACATCCAATTCCTAGATCCAGTAGGTGGACATCCAAGTCTGAAACATATATCCTATATATGCCAATATATCCAATATATTGCCTAACCTTTTTCCTCTGAACCAACTAAGCCTTGGCTTTGGCACAACAAACTTAGTGATCCCAGTCAAGCGTGACCAATTGACCTTGGAAAGCTTCGTAATCAATGTCGATGGACAAAAAGTGATCTTGACTTTGGCCAACAAATCACAACTTGGACAAGACACCAATATGGAACAAAGCTTTCATGATTCAAACACATCCTCGAGGATAAGGCCTTGACTTTGGCCAACAAACCAATGCCAGTCTTGGATCTTGAGTAAGAATCACTCAATGGAAGGAAAACGCTTAATATTTTGGTGAGGGTTTTTTCGGGTGCAAAATGGCAACCAATTTATTATCTTTGTTAAGGTCTCATCATCATACACCCTTAAACATGCATTCTAAACACAAAATAAGGCGCGTAAATAAATATAATAATGATATGCAGATGGATACTTAACACATTTTGTTCCTAGAACAAATCTCTCACTCTCCTCTCTCCCGCTAGCACAAGTATTACTTCTACCTGTTACATAACACTTCTAAAAAAACCTCATTTACATTGAGGGGAATAGGTGAGAAGAGAAATACATAGAGTAAGAAGGTAATAGGCTGGACACGCAGGTCCAATTAATAAATTCTAAATTTATTACAACAATTTCCAAAATTAGCCCCCCCACCCATCTAATATCCATCCATCCGATATACATTATTCATGCATCGCAACCATGTATTCACACAAGCATGTTATCAATCAATCTAATCCAATTAATTAATCTGATAATTAATGACCATCCAATGTTCAAACAACGATTTGATTTTGCGCGAGTCCGACTCGTTTTGCGAATAAGTACTCAAAGTACAAATTCTTGAATTATATTAAACTATAAAATTAAATCCAATTCAATTTGCATTTAATACTAATTCGCTATTTAATTCCAAATTAAATATTACACTTTATTAACAAACCTTTACGACTTAAATTCCAAATTTAATCGTTACGGGTCTCAAAGCCCGATTAACATCCAATGTTAATTTAATTAAAGTCCAATGGGCTTTTAATTAATTTCATAAGGCATGGACTTTTGGTCAACTTGGGTCAAACCCAAAGACTAAAGCCCATTTAAAGGAATCGCCCTTATATGCCTAGAAATCAATTTAGGCCCAATTAAAGTTAAAGGTCTGTTAGTCATAATTGGACTTTATGGATATGATTTTGGGCCCAATTGGATCCAACCAATTTTCCTAAACCAATCTTGGTACAACCAAGCCCAATTAGCCCAATTACAACTTTGAAGCCCAATTTCCAAAATTAGCCCAATTAATTAAATCACAAAAATTCCAAATTTCATATTTAATTAACCAAAGTGTATTACATAATTAATCAACCAAATCAATATTTCCAAAACACCAATTAGCCTAATTAATCATGCTTATTAACAACAAAACATGTCCAACACATTTTATCAAAAATCAAACCCATTTACATGCTCATCAAGTCTCGGCAATTTGGGTATTTTGATGTCCGATTCAAATTCAATCCAATTAAATCCAATTCAACAGTACCCAATTGTTTTCCAACTCATCCAATGATCAAAAACACAAAAATTACCAAGACAATTAGGGCATCATCAATTCGGCCAAGCCTAAATTTTTGGGGAAAATTGTTCCAAACAACTTTTCATGAAATTGATCCAATCAAACTTCAATTAAACATACACAATCAAACAATTTAATCAAATCATGCTCAAAATGAATTTACTCAAATTTTAACCCTAAGTCAAGTTTCATGCTTTTACTCGCTCTGATACCATTTTTGGGAAATCTCTAAGTCCCGAGGATCGATTAAAGCAATGAAACAAAGTGGGAATACAACAAAGAAGTTGCGGAATACTTACATTGAGAGGTTGAGCGATGCGACAAAGAACAAAACTTCAAGCTCTCCTCCTCTAAGGCTCACGGCAGTCCACTGGTTTTGTCTCCAAATTTTCGGCCATGGATCATCTTCAAGCTCCAAGCTTTCGTGATGTGATTCCATGCTCACGTGTGCGGTTTCCCTATCACCTTAGGATGACCCTTCATATGCTAGCATTGGAAAAATTGCCACAAATTTTCCTTTTCACTACTTGTAATTTTCGGCCTTGCCAAAAATTTGGGAGAGAGACATTTTTGGCCCTTGGCCGAATGTTGAAGAAGAAGAGAGGAGAGAAGTGTTGTGATGGTTTTCCAAAAATTGTGTATTTATTTTCAAAAAACAAAAGTCAATACCAAATCCCACTTTCCAAGAAAATGGTACAAGGCTTTAAAGCCATCACCCCCCATATCAATCACAAATAGTGACTGACATCACATCACTCAAAGTGATTAGACATCACATCAATCAAAGTGACTAATGATTGACGCTAGATGTGACTTGTGGTTTGACGCTTTATGTGACTTGCGGGCCACACTTGAATTCGAAATGCGAGTGCGCTCGCAAACACTCTCGGGCTCGGGTTCGTTAATTCCAAATTAATGATTTTTCCGTTGCGACGAAATTAAATCTAATTTAATTAAATAACTTTGCCTAGCAAAATTATTATTCACGCCGCTAACGAATTAATTCTAAATTAACTCGTTCGCCCGAATTAAATTCTAAATTTAATTTCGCGTCGAAATCCAATTTCATATAATATATCGAATATATTATTTTATCGATTAATTCCAAATTAATCGTTTTCTCTCTTTTATTAATATTTTATCCCATATAAAATATCTCTGCAATTAATTCCAGATTAATTTTCTCTCTCACCTAATTAATCCCAGATTAATAAAGTGCGAGTCATACGTCATCGGTGAATCTTCGGGAAGCGACCCATGAGATCCCCGGATATGTTGGCAGTAAATACGGTCATCGGACTATCCGAACACGTAAGTACCTAGTACTATGTTTATACCGATTTACAAGACAAGGTTTGGCTTCTAGCAAAGCGTCATGCCTACCCAATTCTCCAGAAACATGCTTACAGGAATAAGCGATCTCTATCAGGCGTAGTATACGTAGTATTGCGTATCTCGATCCAGTATCGGATGTCACGTGCAAGGCCTGGGCGTGAATTGTGTCTGCCCCGTACGAAGCACATATCGAATCTCTGGTAACTAGTCTCTATATCGGATAATCATGACCTAGTTATATTATCCTGATGACTGCAGTACATAAGAGAACCAGTACTGTATCCTGCTTGACCATCATCTCCACTATGACTGGAGTGATACTTCCATCTTGACATCACACCCAACACACTACGATTCTCAATATACCCAGCAGAGGCGTACACAGAACCTGTTAAAGCCCTAAACGACCTAAAACCAAAGTATATTGATTGTCGCAAGTATTAGCGGTGCAAGTCTCAAGTTAAGACCAAATACACCTACCCTGATTCGGACTTCCATAGACACATAGTCATACTACCAATGGAATTCCAAGGGGTCTATCCAGAGCAAAGCTGTTTTCCGTACCATCGATACAACAAAACCTCCCACTACACTTGCATGAATATCCTATACCCAAATATATGATAAATGTGTCGTTATGCCCTCACAACGCGCACAAGTGTAATACTAGTCTTTTACGCATTATCGATGTCCAATCTCGATAATGCTCTGACTATGGATATTTAATGATTAAACCTTTGTGGATTGATACTGTCTCATATCATCTCAATCCAGGAACTAATCATAAGGACCTTCTATCATTTATACATCTTGGTGATCTAATCACAAATGATAAGAGAGTAATTTCCTTTGTCACATAGTTAATTTGTACAACAACACCATGATCTGTACAAATAGTGACGCTATGGGTCATAACTGTCCAACATAAACTTACGTGGATTTAATATTGTCTCATATCTTATTAATCTGGTACTAATCATATGGACTGTTTTCATTTATATATCCCGGTAATCCAATTACAAATGATAAAAGAGCAATTTCCTTGGATACAGATTGAAATTCTTTAAACAATTCAAAGACTTGTTATGAATTTTAAGGATAAAGTTTTCAAAACTCAGATCGAATATCTTTGAACTAGTCAAAGATGTTATATCTGCGTTTCATCAGAACAGATTGAAAGTTCTTGAATCTTTCAAGACATTCAATATGTGTTCTTTCAGAAACACATAACCAAGTTATGACAATTCATCAACTAGGTTACGAAGTAAAGAAAACTACCTTAAGCAATTATTCAATTTATTAAACTACATACATCTAATGTATCCGTTAAATAAATTTTATGCTCCAATGACAATCATTGGTTAAATGAGATTTAATCACATTCCCGAATACAATATTCATTAAATGGATAAGGATGTGTGGTGTGATCTCATATCAGACCATCCTTTACCATACAGAATAAGCATATAATGCTTAAGTGATGAAATCTCATAAGGCATTGTTCTAAACTATTTACTTTACCAAATATTTTCTTAATGTTTATCTCTACGTCAATGAGACTACTAATTGTATTAAAATATATATAACAATTGTTTATAAAGAACAAGTAACTATCCAATAGTCGCAAGTTCTGATATCAAATATTAAAATTATCATTAAATAATGTTTTAAATAACTAGATGGGAGATCTGGTATCCATTACCTATAGTTGTCGTATTGTGAGAATCGATATTTTCTATACACAACTATAAGCATCTCATTTCTTTAGCTTTATAATTTATTTTCAATTATTCACAACAATTGCAAATAATTGATTAGCAAACTGTGTCAGACACATTTCCTCAACAGGTAACTAAGGTTAAGAAACGTCATTATTAGATAAACAAATACCTAATGGGGTTTTCTTAATGCTAGTCAAGAATCTCAAGACATGAACTGATTCGTGTCAATTCTTACTGCATAAGAAACTATTCTCTCTACAGAATAATATCCTAAAACGGATATCTATCTAGTTACCTATCATGACTTAGTAACTACGTCACTAACCATCTTGATTCTTCAAGAAAATCGGAAAAACAGTTCCCGATGGTTTAGACTAATCTATCAATATCCTAGTCTAATAGTATCTAGAACCTATTCCAGAAAAGTGCAACCATAAGTCAAGTCAGAAACAACATATTAAAATATGTAAGCAGTGGATTAAAAGTTTAATTATATCTACTATAGAATAAGGAAAACAAACATGCAGTAATTTTCATAATATTACATACTACTTAAGTTATGGAATCTTTTAAACTTAGCAGTGCCTCCCACTATTTTACGTAATATCGTAATCCCCAACGAAAAATGAGAATTCAATAATTAAATCAAATTTAATAATGAGAAGTGGACCCCATGAATATATTTCGACTCACAGCTTTGGCACGTTCTCGCCTACGTATATTCATAGGTAGACAACTCATTGTCAATCACACTCACTGTGATTTCGGTTTTGGTTCTGACTGTTTCTCATTGTGATAGCTTTGGCACGTTCACAAAGAGGCGTACCAAGGTTAAACTCGTCAATGATAAACTCAAGCTACTTGCGTAACCCTGACAGCTTTGGCACATTCAGGATTCCGTTTTCGCTTGAATTTATCTAGTATCAAGTATACATCCGGCATAAATAAATTTCTATCGGCTACACCCTCACTGCTTTGGCACATTCTCGGATGTAGTCGTAGAATTGATATCCATAACCTTATTGACAAGGCGAACCAAGAAACAAGTATCAATATACTAGTTACTTTGAAACCTTATTAATTAGGGATTTTCCGCAAAAGATGCTTTTACTTTATTTAATCAAATTAAATAAACACATGCATGCATGAATTAAAGATTAAATTAAACATTGAATTTAAAAGACATAATCATATCGGGTGTCCAGAATCAGACTCGCTCTGATACTATTTTGTAGGGGTTTTAAGATGGAAATCCGGTAACGCAGCGGAAACGCGGAAAATCAAAATTTTTCGATTTCAATAATTTTTCTTAAATCAATTAAATAAATTTATTTATTTAATTACCCAATACTTAAAAACTGAAATTTTACACAAGAAACCAAATTTCTTGGTAATTACCGAATTGACCCAAAAGTTTGTAAATTGATCATTTTAGTCCTTAAATTATCAAATACAATTTTGGATGATTCTAAATCAATTATAAAATGATTTCCAACATGTCCAAAACATCAAAATCAGATTGTAACAAAATCCCCAAATTTTTTGTAATTGCCGAACACACCCTCAATTTTTCAATTTTTGTATTTGATCCATTTTTGTTCAAAACATCTCAAGATCAAATCCAATCAACTCAAAAATTAATATGCATCATATTCACACCATAATACATCACATATATGAAAATCCCCAAATTTGGAAAGGGTTAAGAACCCTAATTTTACAATTTCTTCAAATTGATAAATTTTACCAAATCAATTTAATCCAAGACTTTAATTCAAACTTTACCACACCAAACAAGTCTCACCATCATGAAACAACTCAAGAACAATTCTAGGTCATCAATGAGTGGCTTAGAAACTCTATAATGGCAACTTGATTATCAAATAATCAAAAGAGAGCTTATGAAACCATTTCAAGCTCACTTATAAACCATGCATGCTTTTATCTTTCAAACAAGTTCATAACCATTTAAAACACAAACTATAAGTGTAGAGACAACATCCTAGCAATACATGTTGAAGCTAAGCATGATAGAAACATTTTCTTAGTTGAAAGATTTAAAGAAAAACTTACAAAATCAAAGTATTTCAAGTTTTTCTTCTTTGATCTTCAACTTTTGGTCTCAACTCTTTTGTGTTTGTTTTTGTGTAACTTGTTAACCTAAACCTAATGAAAATGAAACAAAACAATATATTCTCCCCAAAATTGCCCTTGGCCGAAAATTGAAAGCAATATATTAATATCTAGATATTTTTGTTTCATTTAAATTTTACTTTATCAACTTGCAATTTTTATCATTACACAATTTAATGATTTTCAAGAAGTCAAATAAAGCAACTCAATGCATCTCCAAAAATATCAAAACTGAAGATATTTATATTTTTTTATTAATTAATTATTTAACAATTAAATAATTAAATAATTATTTAAATACAAATATTTTAAATATAAGTATTATATTTATTTTAAATATCCAAATACATATATATTTATGATATATGTCAAATATCACAATTTGACATTTAATTAATGTGTATTTAATAAAATCTATCATTCAATATAAATACACAATAATTAGGAAATGACCATTAGGTCCTTTCGGATGTATTTTCCGTTTAACCTTTAAACGACTTATAAATAATCAGTATTATTCATAAAAGTTCCCATAGTGCTCTATGAGTATATTTCACTAGTGAGACTCTCTAGATTCAGGCATATCCGTCACGAAATCTAATTCTGTGTCCATAATTTACTCATCCGTAAATTATGACGACCACAGATAAACTAGCTGAATCATACAGGTCAAGGTCATTGCATACATATAATCCCTCCGTCACAGGTATCTGGATTATCCCAGAGATATAGATATAAATGTCAAATCTCTATAGGTATAATCTCATCGATGTATCTTTTAGCAATCTCTAAATAACACTCAGAACTTATTTCCGAAGTATACCACGGCCATGGATTTAATAGATTGCTAATCACATATGGACTACCTATGCTCCGTACACAAAACTGACGGATCATATCTTGACACACACAGGATATCCTGAGGATCGGTCCACGCCCAACAAACAGACGGAGGTCAGATCTAAATAGATCGGTGACGTGACTGTCATCTAAGTATGTAGGATGTCTCATACATCCACAGTGGTATCTCAAGTCGAAGGACCACTATGCTACTTAACCCGAGAAGATTCTTATTTACGTTGGTGTATCATCCATTAAGAATCTTCGGTGAGTCGTTCAGTGTTTATCAACTATAAACACCTACACGTCTATACGATTCTCCCAAGACTCATTTTTCATTGGGATAAACCATCGGACCAAGTCACGATATACGACATGTACTGGTCTCAACGGATTTAACTAACCGACCCGTGATAGTAAATCTTGACCAGGAACTTTATTTGATAATAAATTTCTAGTAGTGACACTTCCCAATGTCAATTATAAACTACTTTGTAACTACGAACTACATTATATATTATCTGGTCTTTATCTAATATATACATATCACTAAATCAGACTTAGTTTCAATCTAATTGTAATTAGATCGAATACATATATAAACACAAGAGGTGCAACCACTAAGAAAGTAATATAATGGAAATATGGATATTCATATTCATAAATCGGACATAAATACGGTCCGGATTGGCGCTCTGAGCACCAACCCCAACATATACATCAATCTAATACGTATAATGACAACACCATTAATAATATTTGAAAAGAAAATGTAGTTATTTCATTAATAAATAATGAAATGTACAATTCGGATTGGCACTCAAAGCACAAACTACAATAATAAAAGTACTAGTACCTACAAAACGACAAATGTTAGATAACAGTAAAATATATTGTGAAAGTCAAAAATTTTAGATACTGTCAACAAAATTTAAAGTAAAGGAAATCAAAAAAGTAAAAAGAAATCAAATCAATAAAATGAAATAATATATACTTGTAGTTGTGATTATGGCTATCACCTTCATCTGGTTTTACTTCCAGCAACGACATGAATGCCCTCTATGGGTCATGGATATGCTTCTCTTCCAATATTCTTATAAATTGGAAAACACGGTCTTTTAAAGTCAGTTCCCGAGATTGTATTATTGTTTTTCTTTTTGAAATTGTGTATGCAAATTACAAATTACTCGATGAACATGTCCATTAAGATGTATCTCAAGAGTCAATGATATATCATCTAAAGACTCCTTACTCAACCCATCTCTAATGAATTAAATTTTATCTTCGCGATTGTCAGACACTATTCCTAAAGAACAAAAACGAGTGTTGCATGTCTAGCATGCACATTTATAACAAATGACTAATTATTTAGCTCTTCGTTTCTTAGCACAGGTGATTTTCCCTAAACCAGACATGTAAGAAATGAAAGAGTTAGATGACTCACCTGCCAAGTGAACCCTTACTTTAATTACCTAACGAATATCACTAGGAATACCATGAGTCATAAAAAGCCTCATTCTTTCGGTGCATGCTTTGTAAATTTTCATCAGAGTATTTTGAGGTGAGAAGGAAAATGATTTTGGAGTTTTGTGAGAGTTTCTTCCATGCATTGATGGCTCTAGTATCGAGGTATTTTTCCTTCTTGATCATTTGTGAGAGAGGAAGAAAATTCCACAGGATAAGTTTATTCATCTCTAAGAAATGCATACTTCAATCCTCATATTTGTCTTTTTCCAGTGTTCATAGTTCCTCAAAATTTTGCTTCTCTCCATCATCTTCGAGTACTCTTGTAGAATTAAGTAAAAAAATCATTAGGAATATCTTAATTTAATTGTGTACTTGATTCAAGAAAATTATCTGTACAAATTTCTATAGGATCAGATAACTCCCCTGAATATATGCCTCCACAATTGGTTCAATTCGTTCCATGCTCTTGTCTTCATTATCCTCATCGTATGGTTGTTTTCACATGTTAACAACATTAAGCTTCGAAGTCATATTGCCAAAGGACAAATTCATGATTCAATTCTTGAATTTATCAAGGCATTAGCTGTTGCTAAAAATTGACAACCAAGTATTACAGGAACTGGCTTATAACTGTCTGCTACAGGTTGTGTTTCCAATACAATAAAATCCACAGGATATATGAATTTATCGACTTATTATAATATACCTTCCATAATTCCTTTCGGTACCTTGATTGATCTATCGGCAAGTAAAAGAGTAGTTGAAGTTGGTTTTAACTCGCCAATATTAAGTTGTTGGTAAATCGAAAATGAAAGAAAGTTTACACTAGCTTCAAGATCAAGCAAAGCATTTCAATTTTTTAATTTCCAATAATACATGAAATAGTTGGACAACCAGGGTCTTTTTATTTTAATGCATTATTGGTTGAGAGAATATAATTTACCTGTTTAGCTAAAAATCCTTTTTTTCTTACCTGATGTTTTCTTTTAACGATGTACAAGCCTTTCAGAAATTTGACATAAGATGGTATCAGTTGGATGACATCTAACAAAGGAATATTGACCTTTACCTATTTGAATATTTCATATATCTCTGGGAATGGTTCAATTTTCTTTTTAATGCTTTAGGAAATGGAGGCACATGAGAAAATTTGTTATCATCTACCCCTTTCTTACCCTCTGAATCTATTTTATTTTCAATTTCATGAGGTTCAAGAATAAGTATGTGAATGTCCATACCATTGCAAAGAGTAATAACATATTTGACTTCGTCTATTTATTTTTAATGTTTTGATGACTCTTGGGGTTTGGCTGTGGTTGTGCAGGAAACTTTCCTTTCTCATTAATAGTCAATGCAAATGTGATTTTGGAGAAAGTATTCTTTATATCAATCAATGTTTGCATATTTTGGTTATTGATGGCTTCATGTTTCTCAATGAATGTATGCAAGATATCCTCAAGGGTTCTCCTAGGTGGTGGGACATATGGTGCATAATTTTATGAATTTTGGAAATTCTGGTGTACCTAGGGAGGTTGTTACGATAGTTGTGTTGGACAATTATGACCCATAGCATCACTATTTGTACAGAACATTGTGTTGTTGTAGAAATTAACTATGTGATAAAGGAAATTACTCTTTTATCATTTGTAATTAGATTACCGGGATATATAATGATAAAAGTCCATATGATTAGTTCTGGATTGATACGATATGAGACAATATCAATCCATGAAGGTTTAATCATTAAAACATCCCTAGTCGGAGTATTATCGAGATTGGACATCGATAATGTGGAATAGACTAGTATTACACTTGTGCGTGTTATGGGAGCATAACGGCATAGTTCTCATATATTTAAGTATTGGATACTTATGCAAGTGTAATAGGAGGTTGTGTTTACCGATGGTACGGGAACAGCTTCGCTCTGGATAGACTCCTCGGAATTCCATTGGTAGTATGACTATGTGTCTATGGAAGTCCGAATCAGGGTAGGTGTAATCATAACCTGAGACTTGCACCGCTAATACTTGCGACAATCAATATACTTTGGTTTTGGTCGTCCAGGGCTTTAACCAGTTCTGTGTACGCCTCTTCTGGGTATATTGAGAATCGTAGTGTATTGGGTGTGATGTCAAGAAGGAAGTATCACTCCAGTCATATGGAGATGATGATCACGTAGGATACGGAACTAATACTCTTTAGTACTGCAGTCATCGGGATAATATGACTAGGTCACGATTATCCGATAATAGAGACTAGTTACCAGAGATCCGATATGTGCTTCGTACGGGGCAGACATAATTCCAGCTCCAGACCTAGCACGTGACATCTGATACTGGATCGTAATATGCAATACTACGTATACTACACCTGACAAAGATCGTATATTCCATTAAAAATATTTCTGGAGAATTGGGTACGCATGGCGCTTGCTAGAAGCCAACCATGTCTCGTTAATCGGTAAGAACGTAGTACTAGGTACGTACATGTTTGGATAGTCCGACGACCGGATTTACTGCCAACATATCCGGGGATCTCTTGGGTCGCTTCCCGAAGATTCAGCGATGATGAATGATTCGAACTTAATTAATCTTGGATTAATAACGGAGAGATTTTATCTGGGATAAAATACTATTTGAAGAGAGAGAACGATTAATTTGCAATTAATCGTTAAAGTAATATATTCGATATATTAAACGAAATTAGATTCGACGCGAAATTAAAATTGGATTTTAATTCGAGCTAATGAATTAATTTAGAGTTAATTCACTAGCGACGTGAATAGTAATTTTGCTTGGCATAATTATTTAATTAAATTGATTTAATTACGTCGCAACGGAAAATTCGTTAATTCGAAATTAACGAACCCGAGCCCGGGATGTGTTTGCGAGGCCACTCCAATTTAGAATCAAGTGCGGCCACAAGTCACATCGCTCGTCACATCACATGTCAATCTAGTGATGGATGTCAAGTCACCTTTTGGTGAATGACAACTTGTCACTATTCATGATAGTGGTTGTTGAGGGCATTAATTTCCATTTTGGCTCCAAAATTTGTTTGACTTTTTGAAAGGCATATACCAAATTTTGGAAAACACTCTTGGCATTATTTGTTTTTAGAAAACAAAATCAAAAGAAAAGAAAACTCTCTCTCTCTCCTTTAGCTCACAAAAACCGTGAGCTTCCCTTGGTGGATAGAAAAGTTTGAAGCAAATTTTTCTTAAACTAGCACTTGAAGAATCATTCAAGGTGATAGGGAAACCATCTCAAGAGCTTGGAATCCTCTCAAAGCTTGGAGCTTGTTCATCTTCTTCAACAAAATTGGGACCTTGTCCGAAATCTTTGAGGGCTTCTACAAGGAGAAATTTTTTGATATCAACACATCCAACAATCGTTAAAAGTGAGTATGATTCTGCCATATCTCCTTAAGTATTCACATGTTTTTATGCTTGAATGATCTTGGGACTAGAGTAGAAACCAACAATGGTATCATGGAGCCTAATTTGAGCTTGAAAAATATTAGGGTAAAATTTGGGTAAATTGGTTTTGAGCCTGATTTAACCAAATTGTTTGTTTGAGCATGCTTATATATGGATAACTTGGAGTTATATATGATCAATTTCATGAAAAATTATTGGATCAATTTTTGCCCAAAAAGTTGGCTTGGCCGAATGTATATGCCCTAATATAGTCATGGTATTTTTTGTTCTTTTGATCATTGGATGAGTTTGAACACTTGGAAATGTTGATTTGAGATTCAATCGGATTGAAAACGAAATCGGACAAAAAACCCTCAAAATGCCGTGACTAATATGAGCATGAAATGAGTTGATTTTTGTTTCAAAATGTTGGACATGAGTTGATAAAATTAAGACATGATTAATTGATCAAATTAGTATTTTGGAAATATTGATTTAGATAATTAATTGATGTAATACCTTTAATAATTAATTGAATTTTGAAATTTGGAAAATTAAAATTTAATTAGTTGGGGTTAATTTAGAATTGGGCTTTATATGTTGTATTTGGGCCTTATGGACTTGGTTGGGCCAAGTTGGTTTGGGTCAATTGGATTGGATCCAAATTGGGCCTAAACCATTCCATAAAGTCCAAATATAACTAATGGCCTTTTAAAGTTTAATTGGGCCTAATGGGCCAAAATTGGTTTCTTGGCATATAAGGGTGATTCCTTAAATGGGCTTTGGTATTTCGGTTTGACCCATATTGACCAAAGTCCAAGCCTTAAGAAATGAATTGAAAGCCCATTGGACTTTAATTAAACTACATTGGATGTAATTGGGCTTTGAGACCCATTTAGATTAGATTTGGAATCTAAGTCGTAAAGGCACATTAAAAAGTGTAGTTATTTAATTTAGAATTAAATATGGAATTAGTATTGAATACGAATTAAATTAGATTTAAATTGTAGTTCGATATAATTCAAGAATTCGTACTTTGAGTACTTATTCTCAAATGAGTTGGACTCGCACAAAATCAAATCGTTGTTTGAACATTGGATGATCACTTTATTCAAGATTAATTAATTGGATTAGATTAATTGAATAACATGCTTTGTGTGAATACATGGATGTGTTGAATGAATAACGTATATCGGATGGATATTAGAAGGGAAAGGGCAATTTTGGAAATTGTTGTAAATTTAGAATTTATTAAATTAGACCTGCGTGTCCAGCCTTATCTCTCTTGATTCTTTGTATTTCTCTTCTCACCTAATTCCCCTCAATGTTAATGAGGTTTCTCTTATTGTATTATGTAATTGGGTAGAAGAAAGAATAGCGCTAGCCGGGGAGAGGAAAGGGAATGATTCGTTCTAGGAACAATCTGTGAAATATCCATCCGCATATCGTTATTAATTTATTTTCACGCCTTATTATTCTTTTATAATGCATGCTTAAGGGTGTATGATGAGACCTAACAAAGATAATAAATTGGTTGTCAATTTACGTGAAAAACCCTCAACAGAATATTAAGTGTTTTCCTTCCATTGAGTGATTCTTACTCAAGATCCAAGATTGGCACTGGTTTGTTGGCCAAAGTCAAGACCTTTGTCCATCGCGGATGTGTTTGAATCATGAAGGCTTTGTTCAATATCGGTGTCTTGTCCAAGTTGTGATTTGTTGGCCAAATTCAAGATCACTTCTTGTCTATCGACATCGATTACGAAGCTTTCCAAAGTCAATGGGTTCCGCTTAACTGGAATCATTAAGCTTGTTGTGCCAAAGCCAAGGCTTAGTTGATTCAGAGGAAAAAAGTTAGGAAAATATATTGGATATATTGGTGTATATTAGATATATATTTCGGACTTGGATGTCCACCTACTGGATCTAGGAATTGGATGGGATTCAATTGATCTTAGAGATCTACCTAGTTAAATATCATACAGCTTGTTGGCCAAAGTCAAGGTTGTGTGTTATTTAACGGGATCCTAGCCCACTAGGAAACAAGGTTTCCCGAGTACTCAACAGAGGGTTAGAGGCTCACCGAAAATAGTGGGAGGCAAGTATTAAATTTGCAATTTTGTTTAGATACTCGCCAATACGCACTCATATCATTTTCGTCAATTTTAAATTAATATATATTAGTTGGACTAATATTTAATCATTGTTTTAATTAAACAGTTGGACTGTATTCAAACTATTTCATTTATAGTTGATTATATAATTGGATTATAGTAATCAATATATTTGAATTTAACCAAACAAAATTATAGTTGATTATATAGTTAGACTATAGTAATCATTATAATCAATAGTACATGAAATCGTTGATTGGATAGTTGGACTATAGCAATCAAGATAACTGAAAGATTAGTGTTTAAAACATAAACCTGGGTAAAAATGTCTTTAAACGGCTTTAATTTTCAGATTGGGAATAGAACCTCAGGATAGTCCTGGGAACTGAGAAGTTATTCTATTTGATAGAATAAACTCTTGGGCCTAAGCCCGGAGTTGAGCAAATAGTAGAACATGATCTTTGGAAGATTCATGTAATGATAACTTTAGTGCTCAATCCTTTATACTTGATGCAATGACACTTTAATTCTGTCTTCAGAATTAAGGATTAGATCCTTGTACCATGATGATGAAAATAAAGATCTTCATAGATCTATTCTTAGATCTTAGAAGTACAAATTGCATAAAAAGCTCTTTAACTCGTGTATGTCAGAGGGTACATCTGTCGAGCACTAGGTGTCGCAGATGATTGCTGACATCAATCAGCTAGGTTAGCTGGGCATTACCTACGTGGCCGAGACTACTAAAGATTTGATCTTATAGTCTCTACCCGAAAGCTGGGGCAGGTTCATTGTGAACCAAGAGTAAAATCTTGGAGAGTTGATGGCTATGCTCTATGAGGCAGAGCCAGAGCTTCTAAAATGGGCAAAGGCAAAATCATCATAGTCTTCTAAGAAGACAAAGGACATATCCCAAGATGTCTGCCTAAATTATGGCAAACGGGGTCAATAGAAGCGTGACTGCCGTATGGACAAGGAAGACATGAAGGAAATGAAGAAGGGCATAGCTCCGACTTCAAGTATGTTTGTCATAAACATGTTCACTATTAGTTTAAAAATTGGATTTTGATACTAGATGTGGTACATAAATATGTACTGATGTGCGGAATCTGCTGATTAGCAGGAGACTGACTTCAGTTGAGATTGATCTACGAATCGGAAACGGGACGAGAGTCGCTGTTTTAACCGTAGAAACTAAGTTTAGGAACTACCCTTTGGGTATGTACTTAAATTAGGAAAATTTTATAATGTAACTAGTTTGACTAGAAACATTATCTCTATATCAGAGTATAACTCGTTGCGGGTATACCTTTATATTCTAGAACACTAAAGTGTTTCATTTTATAAAGATGATATTGAGATAAGCACATTAGATGTGAATAACAGTATTTATATTTAGAAAATAAATGAATCTCAAACGTATAATATGACAAACAAATAGCTCAAACTGAATTATTCAAATGAGACTTATTTGTGGCATTGTTGTCTGGGACACTTTAAACAAGACTCGTATATCCACACTTTTGAAGAGTGGATACTAGGACGGATTTGATTCTATTCAAATGATGTCTACGAATCTAGTTTATAAGGCAAAGTGCCTAAAACACCTTTTACTTGGTAAAAGTGTTAATGCCACTGATCTGTTAGCCCTCGTTCATAGTGACGTAAGTGGGCCCATATCTAGCTAGGCTAGAGGTGGATATGAACACTTCATAACCTTTACGGATGTGGCATCGCGTTATGGTTATGTGTTTCTTTTGGAACACAAGTCAGAAACTTTTAGAGTTTTGACACGAAGTATAAAAACAGATCGGCAAGAGTATTAAAACTATCACGGTTAGACCGTGATGGAAATACTTAAGCATTAAGCTTCTCAATTACATGAAAGAGTATAGTATTCTTTCACAGTGGACTCCTCCCGGAACACCTCAATTGAGCAGTATGTCCGAACAGAGAAACCAAATTTTGTTAGACATAATAAGGTCAATGATGAGTCGTACAGAGCTACCATTTTCCTTCAAGGGATACGCATTTAAACAGTGCAATACTTATTTTGAATAAGGTTCCATACAAAAAAATATGTTTGACAGACTTCATATTAGATATGAACAGGAAAGAAATCGGGTTTTCTCATTCCTGAATATTTGGGAATGCTGGGCATATGTTTGGATGATACCAAACTAGAACCCAAATCGGATAAGTGCCTAATTGTAGGTTATCCTAGGGAAACAAAAGTATAGTACTTACACAACTCACAAGAGAACAATGTAATTGTTGCTCACCATGCGATTTTCCTAAAAGGAATACCTATATGCAATGGTAAGTGGGAGGAAAGTAAAACTCGATGAAAATCGGAGTAATACTATTCTAGGCACCGATTCCTTAATGGAACACAAACAGTTCATCAGGGATGAAACTGTACCACAATCTTCGAATACACAAGAACCACGTAAGTCGGAGAGAGTTAGAAAACAACCTGGGAAGTATGGGTTTCTGATCTCACCTCGTAAAGATGTCAATCTTATTGAGGAATAAGAACTGGCTACGTATGAGGAAGTGATACAAGGTATCGACTCCCTATTATGGCAAAGTGCCATGATGTGCGAAATGGATTCCATGTATACCAACTAAGTTTGGACACTAGCTGTTGTACCGGAAGGCATTGTGCCTATTAGTACAATATGAGTCTTCAAGGAAGACATACATGGATGGCAACATACCAACGTACTAAGCTAGGTTTGTAGCGAAAATGTATCGTTATCAACATTGTGTCGATTACGACGTAACCTTTTACTCGTTGCCATGGTTAAATCCATTTGGATAATGCTTGCTAATACTGCATTTTCATATATGAAATATGGCAGCGGAACGTCAAGACCGTTTTCCTTAAACGGAAACCTTTTGAAGGATGTTTACAACATCCTAACGGTTTTGTCGTACCAAAAACAAGCAAACAAGGTTTGCAAGTTAATTCGATCCATTTATGGATTGAAGCAAGCATTGTGTTCTTGGAATTATCGTTTTGATGTAATCATAATGGTATATGATTTAATTCAAAACGAAAATGATTCTTGTGTATATAAAGAGGATAGTGGGAACGCACTGACAATGAATGTCCTAAATAATGATGATATATCCTTTCTTGGAAATGACATTCCCATAATACAATCGGTGAAAGCTTGGCTTTCATGAAAATTCTCTGTAGAATACTTGGGAGAGACAACATTTATTCTAGGAATAAAGATCTACTGGGATAGATCTAAAAGTTTTTGGCACTCTCCAAGAACTCGTACATTGAAATAAATGTACGTGACCTGGTGTCTCATATGCTTTGAGCATATGGAGTCACAATCAGGCCAATCCAAGTGATAGTCACTAGATTGATGTTAAGAACATCCTTAAGTATCTTAGATGAACTAAGGATGCTTTCTTAAACTATGAAGAATGAGAACTTGAAGTGACTGGAATCATTGCTACAAGTTTCCTAACCGACAAAAACGACTATAAGTCATAATAAAGCTCCTATATTGTTTGAATAACAAAACAGTGAGCTGGAAATCTTCCAAGCAAGATACTGTTGCCGAATAAACAACAAAGCGGAATATTGTTGCAGCTGAGGCAGCAATAGAAGCACTTTGGATCTAAATAATCATAATCAGATTAGATGTAGTTCTGTTAGCAGCTGAGCTAGGCTACAGCACAGGCTAACGAATTAATGGTCTCATCAACGATACAAGTATATACTTCAACGATTCATCTGATTCGTTCGGATCATACATCGTGGCGATGTGATGATCGAATAAATCGCATCAGATGATAACTTTGCAAATCCACTGACGAAATCTTTTTCTCAGCAGAATTTTGAGCGAACCATACATAGTTCAAGTGTAGGACACTTGATGATTGGCTATAGGCCAAGTGGGAGATTGTTGGACAATTATGACCCATAGCATCACTATTTGTACAGAAATGGTGTTGTTGTACAATTAACTATGTGACAAAGGAAATTGCTCTTTTATCATTTGTAATTAGATTACCGGGATATATAAATGATAAAATTCCATATGATTAGTTCCGGATTGATAAGATATGAGACAGTATCAATCCATGAAGGTTTAATCATTAAAACATCCCTAGTCGGAGTATTATCGAGATTGGATATTGATAATGCGGAATAGACTAGTATTACACTTGTGCGTGTTATGGGAGCATAACGGCATAGTTCTCATATATTTAAGTATTGGATACTTATGCAAGTGTAATAGGAGGTTGTGTTTACCGATGGTACGGGAACAGCTTCGCTCTGGATAGACCCCTCAGAATTCCATTGGTACTATGACTATGTGTATATGGAAGTCCGAATCAGGGTAGGTGTATTTGGTCTTAACCTGAGACTTGCACCGCTAATACTTGCGACAATCAATATACTTTGATTTTGGTCATCCAGGGCTTTAATCGGTTTTGTGTACGCCTATCTAGGTATCTTGAGAATTGTAGTGTATTGGGTGTGATGTCAAGAAGGAAGTATCACTCCAGTCATATGGAGATGATGATCACGTAGGATACCAAACAAGTACTCTTCGTACTGCAGTCATCGGGATAATATGACTAGTTCATGATTATCCGATAATAGAGACTAGTTACCAGAGATCCGATATTTGCTTCGTACGGGGCAGACACAATTCCAGCCCCAGGCCTAGCACGTGACATCCGATACTGGATCGCAATACGTAATACTACGTATACTACGCCTGACAAAGATCGTATATTCCATTAAGAATATTTCTGGAGAATTGGGTACGCATGGCGCTTTGCTAGAAGCCAACCATGTCTCGTAAATCGGTAAGACCGTAGTACTAGGTACGTACGTGTTCGGATAGTCCGACGACCGGATTTACTGCCAACATATCCGGGGATCTCTTGGGTCGCTTCCCGAATATTCACCGATGACGAATGATTCGAACTTAAATAATCTTGGATAAATAACGAAGAGATTTTATCTGGGATAAAATACTATTTGAAGAGAGAGAACGATTAATTTGGAATTAATCGTTAAAGTAATATATTCGATATATTAAACGAAATTAGATTTCGACGCGGAATTAAAATTGGATTTTAATTCGGGCTAACAAATTAATTTAGAGTTAATTCACTAGCGACGTGAATAGTAATTTTGCTTGGCATAATTATTTAATTAAATTTGATTTAATTACGTCGCAACGAAAAAATTCATTAATTCGGAATTAACGAACCCGAGCCCAAGATGTGTTTGCGAAGCCACTCCGATTTAGAATCAAGTGCGGCCACAAGTCACATCGCTCGTCACACCGCATGTCAATCTAGTGATGGATGTCAAGTCACCTTTTGGTGAATGACAACTTGTCACTATTCATGATAGTGGTTGTTGAGGGCATTAATTGCCATTTTGGCTCCAAAATTGTTTGACTTTTTGAAAGGCATATACCAAATTTTGGAAAACACTTTTGGCATAATTTGTTTTTAGAAAACAAAATCAAAAGAAAAGAAAACTCTCTCTCTCTCTCCTTTAGCTCACAAAAACCGTGAGCTTCCCTTGGTGGATAGAAAAGTTTGAAGCAAATTTTTCTTAAGCTAGCACTTGAAGAATCATTCAAGGTGATAGGTAAACCATCTCAAGAGCTTGGAATCCTCTCAAAGCTTGGAGCTTGTTCATCTTCTTCAACAAAATTGGGACCTTGGCCGAAATCTTGGAGGGCTTCTACAAGGAGAAATTTTTTGATATCAACACATCCAACAACCATTCAAAGTGAGTATGATTCCGCCATATCTCCTTAAGTATTCACATGATTTTATGCTTGAATGATCTTGGGACTATAGTAGAAACCAACAGGTTGTACTTGGTTATCATTCCTCCAATTGAAGTTTGGATGGTTTCTCCAACCATAATTGTGGGTTTGGGAGTATAAGTTTGGATTTGGTCTAACAATTGATAATCTTAACTTTATTTAGACGATAATTAATGAAGATTTAATTAAATAAATAAATATAAAAATAATTTGATAGGAGGAACTAATACGATAGAGATTCTGGATCCTGATTTCACCTATCTGTCACCTATGTATTTTTCATGCCAATTAATCCATGTTCAGTTATATTGTTTATAAGTCAAGACTCCTAAAATATCCACTCCCTCTCTCGAGTGCCGAATGAAAATATCATCAACTATAGACTTCTATATCTCTATAAAAATCTAATAGTTAACAACTCTTTACGCTTTGTGATTCTATATTAACAATTTCAAAGGAACTATAGATTCTCTTGAACTCTATAAAATCCTAGGTCATATTCTCTAGATCTATTTAAAATCCCATCTCTCGAGTGATAGATTTCAAACATGTATCATAATATTTGTGGCCAGCAAACATAAAGCATTAAACTCAAAAGAATATAAATAAATCAATAAAACTTCATAACAAAATTAGCAAACAATACAGGATTCAAGCATCA
Organism: Zanthoxylum bungeanum; assembly: GCA_019454045.1. NCBI lineage: Eukaryota > Viridiplantae > Streptophyta > Magnoliopsida > Sapindales > Rutaceae > Zanthoxylum > Zanthoxylum bungeanum. The sequence continues at coordinate 62,139 of SKCR01030047.1, forward strand.
GTTACATCATTCTCCAGAATGAAGGAGTTTAGTTCATGACAAAAGATAAAAACAATGATAAACAAGTCATGAATATAATGGAAATCATTAGAGTTCTAAGAAAGAAATAAGATGATAAACCCCGAATTGAATCTCTTCCTCTTCGGATGTCAACGCCATTGTCTCCTCTTGTTGTTCTTCAATCATCCTCCTTGGATCTCTAAAAATATGTGTTTCTGTGTTTTGTGTTGTGTATTAGCCTCCTCCTTTAGTCTTGGATGAACTAATGTATTTATATTAGAGCCTTGGTGTCATTGGGTATCTTAAAAAACCCTAAAACACATGTTCTGGTACGTGTCTGTTTGTCCTGCAGCGCCGCGGCGCCTGGGATTGGGCGCCGCGATGCCAAAGTCTCGGCCTTTTGTATGGAACGTGTAATCTGCTTGAAGGGGCCGCGGCGCCAGTGATAAATTCTTCACTGGTGCTGCGCCTCGCGTTTTGTGCTTCCGTACTGTAGACAACAGAACCTGGGTGACGCTGTTCTAGTCTCGCGGCCTAGTTGGGAGTATGAAATAACATGGAGTCGCCACCCGGTGTGAACCGGGACAAAGGTTTAAGGCCGCACTCACCCCTCGCAAGGGAAGACCTCAAACTGTTGGGTTCGGAATGGTCCCTTACTTATGTCACTTGTGATGATATGATTTGTGCAATAAACTAACCGAATCTATTCAACATTCATGAACAATGGTACTTAGATCTAACATGCTTTCATCCAAATAACTCCACGCAATATAACACAACAAGCATATTGAACCATTGAACCAAAGTAAACAAATAACTAATTAAACATAAACATAAACTAAACGAAACATCATGCATAAAGAATGAAGAAACAACATGCCTAAATAACACAATCATGCTTTGAAAATTGAATAACAAGACTAAATTAAATCATGCTTAAAATAATAAATAAACGGCCTAGAACTACAACATGCTCAAATACAAATTGGATGAGACGAGATATGTGTATCTTAAGTGGTACGTGGCGTTGTATCCCGAGTGAAGACCGCAATACCATCCATTCGAAATCGGCTACGGAATTTACGTCCGGGTTTCCATTCGATATACCACAAAAGGGAACACACATCCCGCTCATCCAACAATCACATCATGCCTCAAACGACTCTCATGCAATAATATTTTAAAATAAATAAAATAAAACGAAAGAAGATAAGTAAGAAGGTGCCCTCAGGTCTAACCTCTTTTGTTGTCTCACGAAAGGGCGTTACACGTCCGTTGGAAGGGTGAATGATCCGCAACTCTTTTGGTTCACCAACTCAACGTCTTTCTTCGCTGTTTTGTTGTTCGGGCTGCTGCTTTTACTCCGTTTCGCTACTGTTTTTGTTGTATTTTCTGGTCGCTATTTTGGGGTAATTAAGGGACTGGTTTGTGCAGTTTTTTGTGGTTTTTTAGGGTGGTTTTAGGGCAGTTTTGGGGGGAATTTGTGGTAGTAAAGTGAGCAATTTATTTAGGAGGGCAGTGGGCATGTGGCGGCTTTAGCGTGTTATGAGGCGTGATTGACTGGAGGCGAGAGAGAGTGTGTGAGGGACGTGGCTTGCGTGAGTTGAGGCCAAGGTGTGAGGACGTGAGTGGGCTTTGTGGCGTTAGTTGTGAATGGGTGAAGGGGCTGGCGTTGAAGGGCTTCTTGCGTGTGTGAGCTAGGTGAGTAAAGGCAAGGGGGGTTTATGTTGGTTTATTCTAAGGTCCCAAGATCAAATCAAGACATGAAATAATGCATGAATACATCAACGGAGGTAGCGGAATACTCACATTGATCGGTTATGTCGATTTGAAGACGAATCAAGGCCAAAAACGTACTGCCCTTCACGCCAAACTGCAACAGTCCACTGTCCTTGCAAAACAGAATTTCGGGTCTCAAAACGAAGCTCCAAACTCCATCGGATGAGTCCCGCCTCATGGTCGAACCTCCCTACCACCTTCGCAAGACTTGTAAGTGTGCTAGCACTTGATTTCTCACCATGAGAAACCACTCTTGGCTTCCCTTTGTTCACGCCATTTCTGGTTCCAAACCAGTGAAGATTTTCTTCATTTGGGCGTGAGAGAAGAGAGAAAATGAGAGAGAGAATAAGTTTTGTGTTAAGTTAAAATGATTTACCAAAAATCAATTTATATTTATGCCATAATTTTTATTAAATTAATAATAAAATTATGACACAAAACATGCAATGGCTTAGAGTGTCAAACACTCAAACTCCATGCAATGACATTGAGTGCAATGTACACATCTACATGCAAAGCATTAGAATGACATGTGTCATGTGGGCCCCACACGTTTCCAAATGAAAGTGGGCCCACGTGCACTCACGCGTTCGGGTTCGATATTTCCGAAATACCGTGCTTACGTCGCGACGTTAATTCAATCGAATTTAAATAAATAATTGCGCCTGGCGAAATTATTATTTACGTCGCTAACGAATTAATTCTAAATTAACTCGTTTGCCCGAATTAAAATCTAATTTTAATTCCGCGTCGAAATCTAATTTCATTTAATATATCGAATATATTAATTCATCGATTAATTCCAAATTAATCGTTCTCTCTCTTTAGACGACATTTTATCCCGGATAAAATATCTCCGTTATTAATCCTAGATTAATTTTCTCTCTCTTCTTATAATCCCAAATTATTCAAGAGTGCGAGTTGTGCGTCATCGGTGGATTATCGGGAAGCGACCCATGAGATCCCCGGATAATCTGGCAGTAAATACGGTCGTCGGAGTATCCGAATCACGTACGTACCAAGTACTACGTTCTACCGATTTACGAGACAAGGTCGACTCCTAGCAAAGCACCAAGTCTACCCAATTCTCCGGACATATCCATTTAAGAATATTAAGATCTGTATCAAGCGTAGTATACTAATGTATTGTGCATATCGGTCCAGTATCGGATAGTCACGTGCTAGGGCTGGGGCTGGATAAGTGTCTGCCCCGTCCGAAACACATATCGGATGTCTGGTAACTAGTCTCTATAATCGGATATTCATGACCTGGTCATAATATCACGATTGGATGCGCATCACTTAAGAGCACTAATACCGTATCCTGCGTGACATCATCTCCATTATGACTGGAGTGACACTTCCGTCTTGACATCACATCCAATACACTACGATTCCTGATAAACCCAGAAGAGGTGAACACAGAACCAGTTAAGATCCCCCACCACCAAAACCAAAGTTTACCGATTGTCGTAAGTATTAGCGATGTAAGTCTCAGGTTAAGACTATACACACCTACCTTGATTTCGGCCTCCCATAGACACCTAGTCATAATACCAATGGGATTCCGAAGGGTCTATCCAGAGCGAAGCTGTTTCCCGTACCATCGGTGAAACACGACCTCCTATCGCACTTGCACAAGTATCCAATACTTATATATATGAGAACTATGCCGTTGTGCCCTCACAACGCGCACAAGTGCAATACTAGCCTATTCCGCATTATCGATGTCCAGTCTCGATAATACTACGGCTAGGGATATTTAATGATTAATCCTTCGTGGACTGATACTGTCTCATATCATCTCAATCCAGGAACTAATCATAGGGACCTCTCTTCATTTATATATCTATGGTGATCTAATCACAAATGATGAGAGTGCAATTTCCTTATTACATAGTTAATTTGCTACAACAACACAATGATCTGTGCAAATAGTGACGCTATGGGTCATATTATCCAACAATCTCCCACTTGGCACGTAGCGAGTCACTCAAGTGTCCTACACTCGAACTATGTAAGGTTCGCTCAAATTGCTGAGGAAAGGTTTTCGTCAGCGGATTTGTTGTTTGACGCGATTTATACGATCATCACATCGCCACGATGTATGATCCGAACGAATCAGATGATATAGAAGTATATCTGGATCGTCGATGAGACCTTAATTTCTTAGCCTGTGCTGACGCCTAGCTCAGCTGCTAACAGAACTATATCTAATCTAATTAGATTTACTATCGACCCAAATGACTTCTATTGCTGCCTCAGCTGCAGCAATAATCCGCATTTGTTGTTTATTCGGCAACAGTTATCTTGCTTGGAAGATTTTCCAGCTCACTGTCCCGTTATTCAAACTTTATAGTACCGCAGTATATATATCGTTTGGAAACTTGCTGCAGTGATCCCAGTCACTTCAAGTTCTCCTTCTCCATAGTAAAAGATAGCATCTTTAGTTCTCAGAGATACTAACAGATGTTCTTAACTTCAATCCAGTGACTATCACTTGGATTGACCCGATTGTGACTCCATATGCTCGAAGCGTATGAGACACCAATCAAGTACATTTTAAATGTACAATTTCCCAGAGAGTGTTAACAACTCCAAATCTATCCCAGTAGATCTTTATTCCTTGAATAAAGGTTGTTACTCCCCAGAATTCTACGGAGAATTTCTATTGAAAGCCAAGCTTTCAACAATTGCTATATGGGAATTTCACTGTCAGTGCGCTCTCCCACTAACCTCCTTATATACACAAGAATTATTTCGTTTTGAGTCAAATCATAAACCATTATGATTATTTCAAAACGTCAGTTCCAAGAACCTTATGCTTGCATCAATCCAAACATGGATCGAATAACCCGCAAACCTTGTTTGTCGGTTATATAAAATCGTCAGGATGTTGTAAACATCCTCCAAAAGGTTTCCTTTTCAGGAAAGCGATTTTGATTTATAACTGACATATTTCATAAATGAAATATACAGTTATTTTCAAGCATCTTCAAAATGGATTTACCATGGCAACAGGTAAAAGGTTGAACCGTTATTAACACAATGTTGATAACGATACCTTTTCGTCAAAAGCCTAGCTTTGTACGTTGGTTTGTTGCCTTCCATGTATGTCTTCCTTGAAGACGTTTAATGTACCATAGGCACAACGCCTTGTGGTACAACAACTAGTATCCAAACATAGTTGTTATACATGGAATCCATTTCGGACTCATGGCACTTTGCCATAACAGGGAGTCGATACCTCGTATCACTTCCTCATAACGTAGTCGGATGGTACACCTCCATAAGATTGACATCTTTATGGGGTGAGATCAGAAACCATACCCTAGGTTGTTTTCTGACTCTATCCGATCTACGAAGTTCTTGTGTATTTGAAGATTAATGGTATAGTTTCATCATAGATGAACTATTTGTGTTCCATTAAGGACTTCGTGCCTTGAACAGTGTACTCCGATTTTCATCGAGTATCACTATCCTCCCACTGACCACTGCATATCGGTATTCCTCTCAGGAAAAACCGCGCATGGTGAGCAACAATCACATTGTTCTCATGTGAGATTTATAAGTACTATACTTAAGGTTTCCCTTAGGATAACCTATATTGGCACTTATCCAATTTGGGTCCTTAGTTTGGTATCATCCAAACGCTATGCCTGGCATACCCAAATTATCAGGAATGAGAAACCCCGTTTCTTCCCTGTTCATATCCTATATGATATCTGTCAAACAGATTTATATGGAACCTTATTCTAAATAAGTTTTGCACTGTTAATACATATCTTGTGAAGGAAATAGTAGCTCAGAGCGACTCGTGATAAACCTTATCATGTCCAACAAAAATCGGTTTTTAGTTCGGACACACCGTCTAACTAACGTGTCTCGGGAGGAGTCCTCATATGAAAGAATACCATACTCTTTCATTTACGTATGAAACTTACTGCTTAAGTATTTTCCATTACGGTTTTACCGTGGCGGAATAATACTATAGCCGATCTGTTTGTATACTTCGTGTCGAAACTCAAAGTTTCCGATCTGTGTTCTTCAAAAGAAACACATAACCATAACGTGATGCCACATCCGTTAAGGTCACGAAATATTCATGTTCACATCTAGCCTAGCTAGATATGGGCCCACTTACTTCACCATGAATAGGGCTAACAGATCGGTGGCCCTTTTACTATTACCTAGTAAATAGTATTTTAGGTACTTTAACCTAATAAACTAGAATCGTAGACCTTATTTGAATAGTCAAATCAGTCCTAGTACCCACTCTTCAAAAGTGTGGATATACGAGTCTCGTTTAATTGTGTCCTAGACAACAATGCCACAAATAAGTCTCTATTGATCAAATCAATTTGAGCTATTTATTTGTCATTTATATGTTTGAGATTTTATTATATTCAAAATATAAATTCTGTTATTTACATCTAATGTATTTATCTCAGTATCATCTTTATATAATGAAACACTTTAGTGTTCTAGAATATAAAGGTTTTATCCGCAATGGATTAAACACTGATATAGAGATAATGTCTCTAGTCAAACTAGTTACATTATAACATTTCCTAATTTAAGTACATACCCAAGGGTAGTTCCTAAACTTAGGTATCTACGGTCGAAACAGCGACTTTCGTCCCGTTTCCAATTCGCAGAGAAATCTCGGCTTGAAGCCAGTATCCAGCTCACAGCGGATTCTGAACGTCAATACATATATGTATTATGTACCACACTAAGTATTTAAAATCCAATTTTAATACTAGTAGTGAACATAACTTTGACAAATTTTTAAAGTTAGAGCCTCGCCCTTTCTTTAATTCCTTCGTGTCTTCCATATCCAAATGGTAGTCACTTTGGGATATGTCAATTATCCTTTTTCAATATTTCACAAACCACTTGGGTTTTAGAATATCGAAATGATGTGCACCTTGTGCTACATGCCCAATTGCAAACTTTGACTTTTCTCCACTAGAATAGTCAATTAATTCTCCAAGAATTATTAATTACAATTTTAATACTTTTAAATCTAAAGATAGATTTATTATAAGTATATTAATTAAGCACTAAAGTCATCATCACATAAATCTTCCAAAGACTTTATGCTCTACTATTTGCTTAATTATGGGCTTAGTCATAATAAGTTATTTTATCAAATAATTTAACCTATTATTAATTCCCAATTGAAAATTAAATCATTTAAAAATTTAATCCAAGGATTATATATTTTAAATATTCAACTTTTCAATTCTTTTTGATTTCAATAGTCCAACTATTTAATCAATTTTAATAAGGTACTATTTATTATAATGATTACAATAATCCAATTATTTAATCAACTATAATTTTAATATTGATTACTATAATCCCTTTATAAAATCAACTATCATTTAATTCAATTATATTGATTACTATAATCCAATTACAAAATCAACTATATTGAATGAGTTTGTATATAGTCCAACTATATATATTTTTAAAACAACATAAAATATTAGTCCGACTAATACTTTTATTAATATGACGAGTAAAATAAAATGAGCGTGTTTAGCGAGTAATTGAACGAATGTTGCAAATTCAATACTTGCCTCCCACTATTTTTCGTCGAGCCTCTAACCCTCTGTGGAGTACTCGGGAAACCGGTTTTCCTAGTGGGCTAGGATCCTATTAAATAACACACAACCTGACTTTGGCCAATAAAAAGCTGTATGCTATTTAACTAGGTAGATCTCACAGATCAATTGGATCTCATCCAATTCCTAGATCCGGTTAGGTGGACATCCAAGTCCGAAACATATGTATAATGTCAATGTATCCAATACATTTTCCTAACCATATCCTCTGAATCATTAGGCCTTGGCTTTGGCCAAACACAAACCTAATGATTCCAGTTAAGCGGGACCCATTGACGAGGAAAGTTTCGTAATCAATGTCATTGGACAAAAAGTGATCTGACTTTGGCCAATAAAAATCACGATTTGGACAAGACACCGATATGCAACAAAAACCTCATGATTCAAGTACATCCTTGATTGACAAGGTCTTGACTTTGGTCCAAACAAACCAATGCCACTTCGGATCTTGACAAGAATCATTCAATGGAAGGATATTGCTTAATATAAAACGAGGGTTTTTCGCGTGCAAATTGGCTACCAATTTAATTATCTTTGTTAAGGTCTCATCATCATACACCCTTAAACATGCATTCTAAATACATAATAAAGCGAGTATGAAATAAAATAATAATGATATGCGGATGGATACTTAAACACATTGATCCTAGATCAAATCTCTCCCTTTCTCACTCAAGCTAGCACTTGTACTACTTCTACCCGTTACACTACACTTCTAAAGAAACCTCATATACATAGAGGGGAATAGGTGAGAAGAGAATACAAAGAGAAAGAAGGTGATAAGGCTGGACACGCAGGTCCAATTTAATAAATCGAATTTATTACAACAATTTCTAAAATTGCCCACCCGACTAATATCCATCCGATATACATTATTCATTCAACACAACCACGTATTCACACACATAAGCATGCTATCAATCAATCTAATCAAATTAATTAATCTGATAATTAAGTGATCATCCAATGTTCAAACAACGATTTGATTTTGTTCGAGTCAAACTCGTTTTTGCGAATAAGTACTTAAAGTACGAATTCATGAATTAAATTAAACTACATCATTAAATCTAATTTAACATGTATTTAATACTAATTCACTATTCAATTCCAAATTAAATATTACACTTTTATTTAATAAACCTTTTACGATTTAAATTCCAAATCTAATCGTAACGCGTCTCAAAGACCGATTAACGTCCAACGTCAATTCAATTAAAGTCCAATGGGCTTTTGATTGATTTCTTAAGGCGTGGACTTTTGGTCAACTCGGGTCAAACCGATAACCAAAGTCCAATCCGGGATTTACCCCATAAGCCCATAAATCAATCTTGGCCCATTAGGCCCAATTGAACATTAAAGGTTCATTAGTCGCAATTGGGCTTTATGGTTAAGGTTTTGGGCCCAATTGGATCCAATCCACTTGGCCTAAACCAAACTTGATAAATCAAGCCCAATAGGCCCAATTACAACTTTAAATTCTAATTTCCAAAATTAGGCCCAATTAATTAAATCCAAAAATCCAATTTTCACATTTAATTACAAAAGTGCATTATATGATTAATCAACTAAATCAAATTTTCAAAACACTAAATTAGTCCAATTAATCATGCTTAATTCATTATTCATGTCAAACACACATAATGAAAATCAAACCCATATTACATGCTTCTAAGTCTCGGCCAAGGGAGTGATTTCATGTCCAATTCGGTTTCAATCCAATTAATCCGCAATCGACATTAAATACATATCCCGAATGATTTCCAATACATCCAATTATCAAAATCAAAAAATTCCAAGACAACATTAGGGCATATCCAATTCGGCCAACATAGAATTTTTGGGGTTTTTGTCCAATTCGAAATCCAATCCAATTCGATTCAAATTAACGTCAACCTAATCGATTCTAACTCATCAAATGAATCAAAAATCACAAAATTCCAAGATCCAAATACAATAAACATTCGGCCAACATGATATTTTTGGGGAAAATTATTCCAAATCAATTTTCAACAAATTGGTCCAACCAAAATGAATTTAAACATGTTATAAGCATACTCAAACAAGCAATTATTCAAATCATGCTCAAATCACATTTACCCAAATTTTAAACCCTACAAATTCATGCTTGCAACATTAGCTCATGATGCCATTGTTGGTTTATTCTAAGGTCCCAAGATCAAATCAAGACATGAAATAATGCATGAATACATCAACGAGGAGGTAGCGGAATACTCACATTGATCGGTTATGTCGATTTGAAGACGAATCAAGGCCAAAAACGCACTGCCCTTCACGCCAAACTGCAACAGTCCACTGTCCTGCAAAACAGAATTTCGGGTCTCAAAACGAAGCTCCAAACTCCATCGGATGAGTCCCGCCTCATGGTCGAACCTCCCTACCACCTTCGCAAGACTTGTAAGTGTGCTAGCACTTGATTTCTCACCATGAAAACCACTCTTGGCTTCCCTTTGTTCACGCCATTCTGGTTCCAAACCAGTGAAAGATTTTCTTCATTTGGGCGTGAGAGAGAGAGAGAGAAAATGAGAGAGAGAAGTTTTTTTGTGTTAAGTTAAAATGATTTACCAAAAATCAATTTATATTTATGCCATAATTTTTATTAAATAATAATAAAATTATGACACAAAACATGCAATGGCTTAGAGTGTCAAACACTCAAAACCATGCAATGACATTGAGTGCAATGTACACAATCTACATGCAAAGCATTAGAATGACATGTGTCATGTGGGCCCCACACGTTTCCAAATGAAAGTGGGCCCACGTGCACTCACGCGTTCGGGTTCGATATTTCCGAAATACCGAGCTTACGTCGCGACGTTAATTCAATCGAATTTAAATAAATAATTGCGCCTGGCGAAATTATTATTTACGTCGCTAACGAATTAATTCTAAATTAACTCGTTTGCCCGAATTAAAATCTAATTTTAATTCCGCGTCGAAATCTAATTTCATTTAATATATCGAATATATTAATTCATCGATTAATTCCAAATTAATCGTTCTCTCTCTTTAGACGACATTTTATCCCGGATAAAATATCTCCGTTATTAATCCTAGATTAATTTTCTCTCTCTTCTATATAATCCCAGATTATTCAAGAGTGCGAGTTGTGCGTCATCGGTGGATTATCGGGAAGCGACCCATGAGATCCCCGGATAATCTGGCAGTAAATACGGTCGTCGGAGTATCCGAATCACGTACGTACCAAGTACTACGTTCTACCGATTTACGAGACAAGGTCGACTCCTAGCAAAGCACCAAGTCTACCCAATTCTCCGGACATATCCATTAAGAATATTAAGATCTGTATCAAGCGTAGTATACTAATGTATTGTGCATATCGGCCCATGTATCGGATAGTCACGTGCTAGGGCTGGGGCTGGATAAGTGTCTGCCCCGTCCGAAACACATATCGGATGTCTGGTAACTAGTCTCTATAATCGGATATTCATGACCTGGTCATAATATCACGATTGGATGCGCATCACTTAAGAGCACTAATACCGTATCCTGCGTGACATCATCTCCATTATGACTGGAGTGACACTTCCGTCTTGACATCACATCCAATACACTACGATTCCTGATAACCCAGAAGGTGAACACAGAACCAGTTAAGATCCCCCACCACCAAAACCAAAGTTTACCGATTGTCGTAAGTATTAGCGATGTAAGTCTCAGGTTAAGACTATACACACCTACCTTGATTTCGGCCTCCCATAGACACCTAGTCATAATACCAATGGGATTCCGAAGGGTCTATCCAGAGCGAAGCTGTTTCCCGTACCATCGGTGAAACACGACCTCCTATCGCACTTGCACAAGTATCCAATACTTATATATATGAGAACTATGCCGTTGTGCCCTCACAACGCGCACAAGTGCAATACTAGCCTATTCCGCATTATCGATGTCCAGTCTCGATAATACTACGGCTAGGGATATTTAATGATTAATCCTTCGTGGACTGATACTGTCTCATATCATCTCAATCCAGGAACTAATCATAGGGACCCTCTCTTCATTTATATATCTATGGTGATCTAATCACAAATGATGAGAGTGCAATTTCCTTATACATAGTTAATTTGCTACAACAACACAATGATCTGTGCAAATAGTGACGCTATGGGTCATATTATCCAACAGTTTATTGGCAGGCTAATGGTCGTAGTTTACATGAAGTGGTTTGTTGATAAGGTTGAGTGCGCTAGTCCAAGGAACGGTTCTGTGGGCTTCACGTTGAGGTAGGTTAGTGGTGCGATAATGGACAGGTTTTAAAGGCTCTGAGATTGGGAAAGTTAGGGGCGTATTTGGCATTGCAGTGAAGGGGGGAATTCACCGGGCAGTCTCAGCTGTGAGGAATGTATATGCGTGTTGGTGTGGAGGAAGGTGGTGGGGTGTTGTGAATTGAGGGTTTGTGCAGGACTTGTTTTTGGCGTGTGAATAATGAGGGCTTTATGTAGGGGTTGGTGCTTGAGCCCAATTCCCGGTTGTATTTTGTTAAATACTTCTGTAAAACATTATTATAGTAATAATATATGCAGTTTCTATAATATAATCTAATCTTTATATGGTAAAGACGTAAAGACCCTTAGAATGATTAGTCATGATACAGTTGCAAAAGCGTCGCAACGGACATTGAGTCGTATCATGACGTTGTCATTCTCAGACAGTTCCTGGTCAAGGTTTACACTACTTGGTCAGTATAGTAAACCCGTTGAGACCGGGTACATGTCGTATACTGGAATATATGATTCCAATGGTTTCTCAATGAACCATAAGTCTTGGAGACTAGTAGTATAGACGTGTAGGTGTTTATAGTGGATAAACACTGAACGACTCACCGAAGATTCTTAATGGATGGTACACCAGCGTCAATAAGAATCTTCTTGGGTTGAGTAGCACTTGTGATTCTTAGACTTGAGATGCCATTGTGGGCACATGAGACATCTTCTACACTTAGACGGCAGTCACGTCACCGATCTATTTAGATCAGACCTCCGCCTGTGTTGGTGTGTGTGTAGATAGATCCTCAGGGTGTCCTATGTGTATCAAGATAGGATCCGTCAGTTCTGTGTACCAGAGCATAGGTAGTCCATATGATTAGCAATCAGATAAAACCATGGGCCCGTGGTAAGTTTAGAAGCTAGTTCTAAACATTCTTTTTGAGATTGCTAATAGAATAGTCGACTGGATAGTCCCGATAGAGATTTGACGTTTACATCTATATCTCTGGGATTTATCCGGATACCTGTGACGGAGGAATTATACATTTGCGATGACCTCGACCTGTATGGTTCAGCGAGATTATCCGTGATCGTCATAATCTACGGGTGGATAGATTATGGACACGAAATTTGATTTCGTGACGGATATACCTGAACCTAGAGAGTCTCAATAATGAAACATACTCGTTGAGCACTAGAGCAACATAAATAAATAATATTGATTATTTATAAAGTCGTTTAATGGTTAAACGCAAGATACATGCTAAAGAGACTAGATAGTCATTTACTTAATTATTGTGTATTTACATTTAATACTTGATTAATTTAAATACACATTAATTAATAGTCAAAATGAGTTATTTGACTTTATCCTAAATGAATATATGTTTTTAATATTTAATGTAAATATTATACATATATTTAATATATTTGTATTTGATTAATTAATTAATTATTAATTGTTAAATGATTAAATTAATTAAAATATAAATATCTTATGTTAGGATAATTAAAGTAAATGACATTAGTTGCAATTGTTGACCAAAATAAATATCTATAAAGGTTATAAAAGATATTTATGCAAGTTGATTAATAATAATGCAAATGAAATTGAAATTACAATTTGTTGCATTTGGTATGCAATTTCGGCCAAGACACTTTTTTGGCAAGTATAAATTGTTTTTCATTTTTCATTTCACTTAACCTAATACACTTTATCAAAAGAACACCATTGAAGAAAGCTTGAAGAAGTTTGAGAAAGAAAAGAAAAACCAAGGAAAGCTTAATTTTAGTAAGTTTTCTCCAACTTACTATTAGTAAGGAAAATGTTCCTTAGCATCTAGGCTTCCATATATGATATCCTTAGGTTATTTCTTTCTTTATTCTTTATGTTTTTTGATGATGGAAAGTTTGTGTGAAGTGTAGAGCATGTGTAATGAACAAAGTGTTTAACTATTGTAGTAATAAACACTCTTGTAAGGTTTATGAAACCAAGTTGCTATTCTAGAGTTGTTGACCCACTCTTAAATGACCTAGATTTGATCTTGAGTTGTTTCATTGTGTTGAGACTTGAATTGGATGAAAGATTGATGATTGAACATTTGATTTAATGTAATTAGCCTAATTTGTCCAATTTGTGGAAATTGAAAAATTAGGGTTTCTAACTAATTCCAAATTTGGGGGTTTTCATATATGTTGAGCATTGGGTTTGTGTGTGTATATGATGCATGCAAAGTTTCATGTTGATTGGATCATTGGATGAGTTTTGAAGCATGAAATGACCAAATGGTCAACTTGGGCACCAATTGGTGCTCTCGGCTTTGAGAGAGAAAAATGGGGATTTTGGTTGCTTTGGTGTTTTGATGTTTTGAACATCATAAGTTCATCTTAGAAATGATTTAGAATCATTCAAAATTGATTGGATCAATTTCGGACTAAAACGGACAAAATACAAAGCAAGGGTATTTCGGTAAATTCACCTAAAAATGTTTTATTGAATTTATTTTCATAATTTGATTATTGGAATGTTAAATAAATATGTTTATTTAATTTATCCGAGAAAAAGTTTTGAAATCTGAAAATCGGATTTTCACCGCTTCCGCTGCGTTACCGGATTCACCCCCTAAATAACCCCTTCAAAATGGTATCAGAGCGAGTCTGATTCTAGGCCACTTAAAATGCTTAGCCTCATTGAATGAATAATGTTTAATCATGTTTCTTGATTTATGCATGCTTATTAGGAACTAATTTGATTAGATTTAGGGTGTATGACACTTAGCGGAAAATCCCTAATAATAAGGTTTAAATGTAATTTGTATTTGATGCATGTTATATGGTCCGTCTTGTCAATACGGTTTATGAATACTTCTTTGTGACTACATCCGAGACCGTGCCTCTGCTGTGAGGGTGTAGCCGATAAAGATTTATTTATACCGGATGTATATCAGATACTAGATAAATTCAAGCGAAAGCGGAATTCTGAACGTGCCCTAGCTGTCAGGATTACGTAAGTAACTTGAGTTTATCATTGACGAGTTTAACCTTGGTACGTCTCCTTGTGGGCCTGCCTTCGCAGCGACAACGAGAAACGGCCAGGACCGGGTACTTAGGAGTCATTAGTGATGATTGACAAATGAGTTGTCTACCTGATGATATACGTAGGCGAGACCGTGCCTCTGCTGTGAGCTGAAATATATTCACGGGATCCACTTTTCACTATTTATATTTAATTTAATTATTAAATATTTGTATTCTGTTTTGGGATTACAGTATTGCATGATTTAGTGGGAGGGGCATATTAGATTAAAAATCCATGATCTAGTTTATGCTTTTGATATTATATGAAACTGCTTAATTTCTGCTAACCGTTTTTCGTGATCTATATGATAGATTTGCGATGGCGGGTCAATCCACAAACCAGTTTGCGCGTATGTTAGATGCGAACAAACTGAAAGGGCGCTGAGAACTTTACAGACTGGGAATTGGATTTGAGGATTGTCCTCGATTCCGAAAAGTTGGGTTATGTTCTTGAGGGTCCTTTACCCCTTGCAGTGGGTGAGGATGCTTCGGAGGAGGAACGCCAAGTTTTTGAAGCTTGGAAGAATGATGATTTAAGGGTTAAATCATACATTCTTAGTTCGCTCTCTCCGAAACTCAAGCAACAATACTATGGAACATCAGATTCCTATAGTATGATAACGCGATTAAGACAATCGTTCGAGAACCAGGAACAGGTTATTGTTCACAAGGTCGCCATGGAACTGTTCCATGCGCGTCTGGATGAGGGGCAAAGTGTTAGCCCACATGTTCTTCAAATGATCGATTTGATCGATCAATTGAGGCAACATATCATCTATCCTGAATGACATTCTCGGTAGGAGTGTCATTCTGGTTCTCTGCCAGCTTCATTCCGCCAGAGTTTGTGATGTACTTCAACATGCACGGGACAGTCTGCACCTACCAGGAGCTACATAGGATGTTGCTCACGGCAGAAGAGGATCTGAAGAAGGGAGTACCGACTCGCCCACCTAGATCTACTTCTCTTTCGGCTTCTTCCCAAGGATGTCCAAGGGAAAGAAGAAGAAGAGAGAAAGGAAGAAGAAGAAGGCCTTCGGTCCTCCACAGCAGGCGAAGATAGCCAAGCCCAAAAGGGCTTCTGAAGACAAATGCCACCACTGCGGCAAGGTCGGGCACTGGAAGAGAAACTGTCCAGATTACATTGCTCAGATCAGGAGAGACAGAGCATCTACATCAGGTACTTTTATTTTTCCAGTTATTGATTTATCTTTGGCTTGTGAAGCCGTTACATCCAGCTGGATTTTAGATTCTGCTTGTCCCATTCACATTTGCAATTCGTTGCAGGTGCTGAAGGAAAGTAGGAGGCTGAAGCCAGGGGAGATGCAGTTGCGGTTCGGGAGTGGAGACTCTTTGGATGCAGTTGCAGTGGGAGTATGCGAGATCTCATTGCCGAATGGGACACTTTTGCTTAATGACTGTCATTTTGTACCAGGATGTGTCGCTAATATTATATCACTTTTTGTACTTGATACAGAAGGCTTTTGTATGAATATTAAGAATAGTTCTTTGTATTTATATGATAGAAATAATATTCAGATCCTTAGTTGTCCAAATCAGCATGGTCATTATACATTGCAAACTTCTAAAGATATATTAAATACTGGAGTTAATAAACGTAGATTACCTGAAATTAATAATACTGAACTTTGGCATATGAGACTTGGTCACATTGGCGTTAAACGCCTTACCCAGTTGGTTAGGAATGGTTTGATATACAGATCTCACCATTGAATCCTATCCAACTTGTGAATCCTGTATTCAGGGTAAATGACCAAGGCCCCATTTTCTGGTGTTGGACACCGTGCCGTTAACTTACTGGAACTCGTACATTCTGATGTATGTGGTCCACTAAGTCAAACTGCTCACAGTGGTTATTCGTACTTCGTTACCTTTACCGATGATTTGTCACGGTACGGTTATGTGTATTTGATGCGACATAAATCGGAAACCTTTGAAAAGTTCAAAGAGTTCCGAAATGAAGTAGAAAAACAGACTGGTAAATATATTAAATGCCTTCGATCAGATCGAGGCGGCGAATATATGAGTGGTGAGTTCATGGATTATATGAAGGAGAATGGGATTCTCGCTCAATATACTCCTCCAGGTACACCACAGCACAATGGTGTATCTGAAAGGAGAAATCGGACTTTATTGGATATGGTCCGATCGATGTTGAGTTTCACAGATTTGCCCTATTACTTATGGGGTTACTGTCTCTTAACAGCCGCACATCTTTTGAATAAGATTCCTTCAAAGGCTGTTCCTACGACACCGTATGAGATATGGTTCGGTAGGAGACCGAATCTTAATTATATTAAGGTTTGGGGTTGTCCTGCCTATGTCAGGGTAACTCAGCAAAGTAAGCTTTCGCCTCGAGGGCAAAAGTTTAGGTTTGTTGGATATCCCTCAAATACGAGGGGATATCTGTTCTATGATACCGAGCATCGAAATGTCTTCGTAGCTCGCTTCGCAAATTTCTCTAGAAGTAGAATTTTTGTCAGAAGGTAGTGATCATAGAAGGGTTGAACTTGATGAAGTCCAACCTGAAAACAACGAACCAACGGAGGAACCTGAAGTTCAAGTAGATGAAGGACCTTCAACACACACACTCCGTAGGTCGGAAAGGGTATCTAGACCTCCTGAACGCTTGTATTTGATACAAGAAAAGAGTCTGGATGTTCTCTTAGTTGAAGAGACCGATCCTTTCACCTATAGAGAATCGATGTTGGACATCGACTCCGTGAAATGGCAAAGTGCCATGAAATCCGAGATAGATTCAATGCATGAAAATCAAGTTTGGGACTTGATTCCGCTTCCCGAAGGAATTGTTCCTATCGGTTGTAAATGGGTTTACAAGAGGAAGCGCGGGCCTGACGGTAAGGTTGAAACTTACAAGGCCCGACTGGTAGCAAAAGGTTACACGCAGCGACCTGGCGTCGACTACGATGAAACTTTTTCGCCGGTAGCAATGCTTAAGTCTATCCGGATTTTGCTTTCTATAGCTGCGTATCATGACTACGAGATTTGGCAAATGGATGTCAAAACGGCTTTTCTAAATGGATTTCTTGATGAAGAAATCTATATGGAACAGCCGGAAGGTTTCACATCCAGCGAAACCTCGGGTATGGTATGTAAGCTTAAGAAGTCCATTTATGGACTTAAACAAGCTTCACGAAGTTGGAATCTTCGATTCGACGAGATTATCAGATCGTCTGGTTTTCTTAAGAATTCGGAAGAATCCTGTGTGTATCAGAAGGCCAGTGGGAGCATGGTCGTATTTTTAGTCCTGTATGTTGATGACATCCTAATCATTGGGAATGATTTAGGAATGTTACAAAGCGTTAAAGCGTATCTCTGTAAGAATTTCTCCATGAAGGACCTGGGAGAAGCTTCCTATGTTTTAGGGATAAAACTCTATCGAGATAGACAAAGGAGGCTGATTGGGTTATCCCAATCAACGTACGTAGATAAGATCTTGGAACGGTATAGCTTTGGTAACTGTAAGACAGCAAACATACCGTTCAGACATGGGATTCATCTTTCTAAGAAGATGTGTCCACAAACAGAAGATGAGAAGGTTAGAATGTCTAACCAACCTTATGCTTCGTGTTTGGGTAGCATAATGTATGCCATGTTATGTACGAGGCCTGATATCAGTTTCGCTGTTAGCGTAACTAGTCGATATCAGTCCAATCCAGGTAATGACCATTGGATGGCCATTAAACATATCCTAAAGTATCTTAAAGGTACTAAGGATAAGATAGTTAATAATATATGGAGGAAACGAACTGCAGGTTAACGGGTATACAGACTCCGATTTCCAATCGGATCCCGATGATAGAAAGTCTACATCTGGATTTGTCTTTACCCTTAACGGAGGTGCAGTATGTTGGAAGAGTTCCAAACAGGGATCTACAGCTGATTCCACCACTGAGGCGGAATATATTGCAGCTTCTGAAGCCGCAAAAGAGGCTGTGTGGATAAAGAACTTTATCACAGAATTGGGAGTTGTCCCAAGTATCGAGAATGCGATTCCGTTATACTGTGATAATACTGGAGCCATTGCGCAAGCAAAGGAACCGAGGGCGCATCAGAAGTCGAAGCATGTGGAACGCAAGTACCACATCATTCGAGAGATCGTGTCGCGAGGGGATATTGTCGTGTGCAAGGTACCGAGTGAAGACAACGTAGCAGACCCGCTGACGAAGGCCATACCTCCGAAGTTGTTTGATAAACACGTGGAGTCGATGGGTATTAGATACAATCGATATTGGCACTAGAGCAAGTGGGAGATTTTGTAGGGGTTGGTGCTCAGAGCGCCAATTCCCGGTTGTATTTTGTTAAATACTTCTGTAAAACATTATTATTAGTAATAATATATGCAGTTTCTATAATATAATCTAATCTTTTATATGGTAAAGACGTAATGACCCTAGAATGATTAGTCATGATACAGTTGCAAAAGCGTCGCAACGGACATTGAGTCGTATCATGACGTTGTCATTCTCAGACAGTTCCTGGTCAAGGTTTACACTACTTGGTCAGTATAGTAAACCCGTTGAGACCGGTACATGTCGTATACTGGAATATATGATTCCAATGGTTTCTCAATGAACCATAAGTCTTGGAGACTAGTATAGACGTGTAGGTGTTTATAGTGGATAAACACTGAACGACTCACCGAAGATTCTTAATGGATGGTACACCAGCGTCAATAAGAATCTTCTTGGGTTGAGTAGCACTTGTGATTCTTAGACTTGAGATGCCATTGTGGGCACATGAGACATCTTCTACACTTAGACGGCAGTCACGTCACCGATCTATTAAGATCAGACCTCCGCCTGTTCGTTGGGGTAGATGTAGATAGATCCTCAGGGTGTCCTATGTGTATCAAGATAGGATCCGTCAGTTCTGTGTACCAGAGCATAGGTAGTCCATATGATTAGCAATCAGATAAAACCATGGGCCCGTGGTAAGTTTAGAAGCTAGTTCTAAACATTCTTTTTGAGATTGCTAATAGAATAGTCGACTGGATAGTCCCGATAGAGATTTGACGTTTACATCTATATCTCTGGGATTTATCCGGATACCTGTGACGGAGGAATTATACATTTGCGATGACCTCGACCTGTATGGTTCAGCGAGATTATCCGTGATCGTCATAATCTACGGGTGGATAGATTATGGACACGAAATTTGATTTCGTGACGGATATACCTGAACCTAGAGAGTCTCAATAATGAAACATACTCGTTGAGCACTAGAGCAACATAAATAAATAATATTGATTATTTATAAAGTCGTTTAATGGTTAAACGCAAGATACATGCTAAAGAGACTAGATAGTCATTTACTTAATTATTGTGTATTTACATTTAATACTTGATTAATTTAAATACACATTAATTAATAGTCAAAATGAGTTATTTGACTTATTTCCTAAATGAATATATGTTTTTAATATTTAATGTAAATATTATACATATATTTAATATATTTGTATTTGATTAATTAATTAATTATTTAATTGTTAAATGATTAAATTAATTAAAATATAAATATCTTATGTTAGGATAATTAAAGTAAATGACATTAGTTGCAATTGTTGACCAAAATAAATATCTAATAAAGGTTATAAAGATATTTATGCAAGTTGATTTAATAATAATGCAAATGAAATTGAAATTACAATTTGTTGCATTTGGTATGCAAATTTCGGCCAAGACACTTTTTTTGGCAAGTATAAATTGTTTTTCATTTTTTTCATTTCACTAACCTAATACACTTTATCAAAAGAAAAACACCATTGAAGAAAGCTTGAAGAAGTTTGAGAAAGAAAAGAAAAACCAAAGAAAGCTTAATTTTAGTAAGTTTTCTCCAACTTACTATTAGTAAGGAAATGTTCCTTAGCATCTAGGCTTCCTATATGTATCTTAGGTTATTTTTTCTTTATTCTTTGTGTTTTTGGTGATGGAAAGTTTGGTGAAGTTAGAGCATGTGTAATGAATAAAGTGTTAACTATTGTAGTAATAACACTCTTGTAAGGTTTATGAAACCAAGTTGCTATTCTAGAGTTGTTGACCCACTCTTAAATGACCTAGATTTGATCTTGAGTTGTTTCATTGTGTTGAGACTTGAATTGGATGATGAAGATTGATGATTGAAACATTTGATTTAATGTAATTAGCCTAATTTGTCCATTTGTGGAAATTGAAAAATTAGGGTTTCTAACTAATTCCAAATTTGGGGGTTTTCATATATGTTGAGCATTTGGGTGTGTATATGATGCATGCAAAGTTTCATGTTGATTGGATTTCATTTGGATGAGTTTTGAAGCATGAAATGACCAAATGGTCAACTTGGGCCCCCATTGGTGCTCTCGGCTTTGAGAGAGAAAAATGGGGATTTTGGTTGCTTTGTGTTGTTTTGATGTTTTGAACATCATAAGTTCATCTTAGAAATGATTTAGAATCATTCAAAATTGATTGGATCAATTTCGGACTAAACGGACAAAAATACAAAGCAAGGGTATTTCGGTAAATTCACCTAAAAATGTTTATTGAATTTATTTTCATAATTTGATTATTGGAATGTTAAATAAATATGTTTATTTAATTTATCCGAGAAAAAGTTTTGAAATCTGAAAATCGGATTTTCACCGCTTCCGCTGCGTTACCGGATTCACCCCCTAAATAACCCCTTCACTTATTGTGTGTTTCTTGTGTGAATCTGCCAGGGTTTGAATTGTGTGGAGAAGGGTTTATTTTTATAGACCAGGGAGGGGATTACCTTGTTGGAAAGGAATATGATTTGTATATTAATTAGGGATATCTTTTAATTTAGTATGGATAATGAAATCTTTTAATTGGGGGGAAGTGATTTATGTATTTTAGGAAAGGGATTTAATTTAATTTAGGAGGTGATTTAATTATATTAGGAATGTGCTTTATTTAAATTAAGAATTTAATTTAATTAGAATTTAATTTA
Organism: Zanthoxylum bungeanum; assembly: GCA_019454045.1. NCBI lineage: Eukaryota > Viridiplantae > Streptophyta > Magnoliopsida > Sapindales > Rutaceae > Zanthoxylum > Zanthoxylum bungeanum. Next base: position 83,866 of record SKCR01030047.1, read on the forward strand.
ATTTAATTTCAAGTTTAATTTAATTGGTGAATGTGATTTAATTTAATTAATTTAAGTTTAATTAATTGGTTTTAATTTAATTGTGACATGTATTTTAAATGTTTTATTATTTAATTTGTGAGAGAGATGTGTTTTAAGGGTTTGTTGTGTTTAAACAGAGGTCCAACAAGCAAACCCGAAGCGAAAAAAAACGAGTTAACTCTGACAAAATGCTAATTTCCAACTTTACCCTTCCAACGTCCGTTTCTCGCGGCTTTCACAACTAAAGAGGTAGTGTCTCCATACGAGACTCATCATCGGGCTAATATTAAAAAATGCAATGCCTACAGTCGCCCCCACTTTGATGGGACTTGTGCAGTGTGTGACAATGAAAATCCTATCTAAGTACGTGCAATGCATTTTCACTTATCTGGCTCACCAGTCGCCGCTTGACTTGCCTGTTGTTTTGAACTGAGTTGATCTGGTGGTGAGGTGCTTCGACCCCTAAGGTTCATCCCTGCAAGATGCTGCGATCTCTAGGAATCACTACCGAACTGAACTGATGAGAGTTGGTCCCCTTTCGAACCTTGCCCCCTTTCCGGAGCGCCATTTTCGGCATGCTAAACCTCATTTCTGAGGCGTCGCGGTTGTGATAGTTTCGGTCCCCTTCCGAACCGTGCTCCATTTCCGGAGTGCCACTTTCGGCATGCTAAACCTCATTTCCGAGGCATCGCGGATGTGATAGTGATCCATTTCCGAACCATACTCCATTTATTTTCGGAGTGCCATTTTCGGCGTCTGATGAGATACTGGTCCATTTCCGAACCGTGCTCCATTTTCGAAGTGCCATTTTCGGCGAGCTGATGTGATTGTGGTCCATTTCCGAACCGTGCTCCATTTTCGGAGTGCCATTTTCGGCGAGCTGATGTGATTGTGGTCCATTTCCGAACCATGCTCCATTTTCGGAGTGTCATTTTCGGCGAACTGATGTGATTGTGGTCCATTTTAGAACCATGCTGATGTGAGAATGGTCCATTTTCGAACCATTGTTGGTGAGAGACAGTCCATTTCCGAACCACTACTGATGTGAGAGTGGTCCATTTTCGAACCATTGCTGATGTGAGAGCGGTCCATTTCCGAACCGTTGCTGATGAGAGATAGTCCATTTCCGAACCATTACTGATGTGAGAGTGGTCCATTTCCGAACCATTGCTGATGTGAGAGCGGTCCATTTCCGAACCGTTGCTGATGAGAGATAGTCCATTTCCGAACCATTGCTGATGTGAGAATGGTCCATTTCCGAACCGTTGCTGATGAGAGATAGTCCATTTCTGAACCGTTGCTGATGTGAGAGTGGCCCATTTCTGAACCGTTGCTGATGATGTGTGTCTCCATACCCGGAGTACTGATGATGTAGTGGACCCTAGACCTTAGGACGCATCCCGGAACTGCAACTGATGTGTGGGCCCTCGACCCTGAAACACATCCTAAAAGTAATGATGTAGTGGGTCCTCGACCCTGGGACGCATCCCGGAACTACAACCGACAACGGGGGCACCTCGACCCTGGGCACGCATCTCGACCCAATACCGCTGACAATAGGGACCTCGCCCTGAATATGATGATGTAGTGGGCACCTCGACCCTGGGCACGCATCTCGACCCGGAACTACAACCGACAACGGGGGCACCTCGACCCTGGGCACGCATCTCGACCCAATACCGCTGACAATAGGGACCTCGCCTTGAATATGATGATGTAGTGGGCACCTCGACCCTGGGCACGCATCTCGACCCGGAACTACAACCGACAACGGGGGCACCTCGACCCTGGGCACCTCGACCCAACACCGCTGACAATAGGGACCTCGCCTTCGGACTGATACTGATGTGGGCCTCGCCCCCAAATTGACACTGATGCGGGCCTCCCCTCAAAACTGATACTGATGTGGGCCTCGCCCCTGAACCGATACTGACGTGGGCCTCGCCCTCAAACTGGTACTGACGTGGGCCTCGCCCCTGAAGCAATACTGACGTGTGCCTCACCCTCAAACTGATACTGATATGAGCCTCGCCCCTATGTTGATACTGATATGGGCCTCGCCCTCAGAGTGCCGTACCCGGCAAGACCGATTCTGATGCTAATGTGGGCCTCCCCCCAGAGTGCCATACCCGGCAAGACCGATGCTGAATTAACGTGGGCCTCGCCCTCAGAGTGCCATATCCGGCAAGACTGATATTGATAATAATGTGGGCCTCGCCCCCAGATTGCCATACCCGGCAAGACTGATATTGAACCAATGTGGTCCTCACCCCCAGAATGCCATACCCGGCAGAACTAGTACTAAACCAATATGGGCCTCGCCCCCAGAATGCCATACCCGACAGAACTGATACTGAACTGATGTGGACCTTGCCCCCCAGAATGCCATACCCGACAAAACTGATACTGATGTAATGTGGGCCTCGCCCCCAGAATACCATACCCGACAAGACTGATACTGATAAAGATGTGGGCCTCGCCCCCGGAGTGCCATACCCGGCAAGACTGATATTGATGCTAATACAGGTCTCGCCCCAAACTGATGCTGATGTGGGCCTCGCTCTAAACTGATGCTGATGTGGGCCTCGGCCCTGGGATTCATTCCAAATTCTGACGACATGGGCCTCGACCCTGGGATTCATTCCAAATTCTGAAGACGTGCGCCTCGGACCTGGGATTCATTCCAAATTCTGAAGACGTGGGCTTCGGCCCTGGGATTCATTCCAAATTCTGACGATGTGGGCCTCGGCCCTGGGATTCGTTCCCTGGATTCATTCCAAATTCTGATGACGTGGGCCTCGGCCTTGGGGTTCATTCCCTGGATTCATTCCAAATTCTGAAGACGTGGGCCTCGGCCTTGGGATTCATTCCCGGATTCATTCCAAAACTATGCTGATGTGGGCCTCGGCACTAGGATTTATTCCTGAAATTGATGCTGATAATGCGGGCTTCAACCCTGGGATTCATCCCTAAAACTGATATCAATGCCGGTGCGGGCCTCGCCCCCATGACTCATCCCTAAAAATGAAACTGATATGGGCCTCAACCCTAGGACTCAACCCCAAAACTACTACTCATATGTTGCTGATTCTGGTTGGCTTGTCTTTGCCGCTTTCTCTTTTTCTTCTTTGAAGCCTGTGAATACAAAACAAACGCAAAAAAAGAATGCAAACTATATTACGTGTATGAATGCATGCATGAATGGATTTCCTATTACGCTGGGTTAGGTCTTCTGCCAGTTCTCCAGGTGATTGCTCGGCCTTCTCTCTGGCCTCATGACTCAATATCTT